>JAHQIW010004643.1:0-122782 GCA_019055375.1 Parelaphostrongylus tenuis
CTCGCACTCTACAATCTCGAAGGCGAGCCTTTGCTTTCGTTCTCATAATGCAAGTTCTTGTTGGACTACCGCAGAGGTGGTGGAGTGGTGTTGCCCGCTATGCGCCACCCCACAAACCACTTTGGCCACGGGGCCCCTTTTTTCTTTCTCGAAACATGTAAATAAAATACGGCCATTTCAAGCGCTATTGAACCAATAAGAGGAGGATGCGTTGTAATGAAATATCGAGCCACCAGGTGCCCTTGGACCTCTGTTGTATTTCTACTTCTATCGACACTCATATTTTTTTGATGTTTTTTTTTTTTGATAAGGCAAAAAAACTAATTCCCCCCTTCGGAAACTCTTTTTCCCTTCATTTTTATCGTTTTTTTATATAGTTTTTTTACGCCCATGAGAAGAGGGAGACGCGGATTTCAATGCCCCCTACTCGGGATCCAAAAATTTTGCACCTCGATTCAAACGGTCCTGGAATAAATAAATAGTATATTCATAACCCACCCACTACTCCTTATTTTTCTCTGACACTTCCCGTGTTACTCATACTGTCTAGGATTTTTATTTTATATTTTTACACGATCATCATCGTACATTTCAAAAACGTGGAGGGATCCCAGCCCCCCTCCTTTCAGTATTTTTAATCGTTTACGTGCATTCTTGCCTCCACAGTGCTTTGGAAATTTTCCGTGTTTCGACTGCTGCTTGAGTATACGGTCATCTTAATTCACGGAGAATTCTGGTCGAGACGAGTTTGCTCTGGAAATGTTCAAGGTAGTCCGACTAAGATTTCCTGGGCAGTCATTTGATTGATTGCAAGATAGTGTCGGAGTAACGAGTTGAGCCAACATCGTGCTTTCTGATAGCCTACATCACTAACCACTTGACCAGAGGACAAGAACACAGCTGTTCGCCGGTGACAGTGTTCATGTGGGAGATCCCCCACATCGGGTCGCGTCGGGTCGGGTCGGGGGCGACTGAACGCACACGTCATCTCAATTCGCGGTTGACGTCAACGCAGTGAAAAACCGATCGTTCCCAAGAGATCGTCGACTAGTTATTATTTTTTTGGCACAGTATCACGTGTTATCACCATGAATAACGTCTCTCCATCCCTCTCCATAAAATAGGGTTCTGCGTGGGGGTGTGTGGCTCTGATGAAGCAGGTGATACAGCCGAAACATACCGATGGCTCTGACCAACCTCGAAGTGGCTCTAATCCTTCCCGCAGACTCTACTGTTTGTCTCTTTTACGGTTCTTTAACTCCTTTAGGGGACCACTAGCCACGCCGGCCTTTTACCATCTCGTTGATGGTTTGGTGGTGAGTAATGTCACTCTATAACTGGTCACGAGCGGGAGCCTAAGCCTTAATTCTGCCTGGAAAAAATCCTCTATTGAGATTTTTCTACTATTATTATTATTTTATTTATTTACACATCCTGTCATCACCATTTTTTATTGCGCGGCTCCCAGTACTTCTAGCATTCGATTCGTTTTCTTCGTTCATCTTGAACGGCGTAGAATAATGGTTGAGCGAGTCTCCTTGCAATCTCGAGGATAGCCAGGCCTGTGGCGTTCCACTGGGCGTTGTTGTTGACTGCCGGAAAGAGTTGGGGAGTGGAACTCGCGTTCACGCGCGCCGCGGCGAGCATCACAGCCACTCGGCCACGCCCCTCTTTTTTTTTACTATTAGAATTGTCTAAATTAGAGGATTTTGACGATTAAAGACGAGAGGACCTTGATTTGTTATGACTTGAGTTTGTCTGTATGATTATATGAAACCTCTGTTCCTTTGATATCACTTCTTATTTCGAACATTTTCAAATCTTTTATTTGTTTTTCTTTTCCAAAAACGGTTCACTTTACGTCCGTTACTCCCTCAACCCTTTGGGGACGGCAGTTGACCTCTCGAGGATCGGAATCTTTTTCGTTTTTTTTCCTCCGACTTTTAGTAGTGATTCCGTGGCTTAACCTCGGCCGAGTGACTAAGCAAGTGTTAAAAAATAATTTCAAAGAAGAATTATGTTTATTTTCACCGCTTCTCTGCCGCGGTACTATGACGTCGCAGACAAACCCAGTGATGTAGTGAGTGAAGTGCAAAAATGTCGCGTCAGGCGGGACTCGAACCTGCATCCTCATACTATCCGGGAGCGCGCGCTCTTAACTCGTTGCACTACTGGCGCTCGTTTTGCTCTGCCGCTCTTTCTACGCTACAACGCATCTATCCGTTAGCAGTAACCGACCGTCAACAGTTCAGTCCAGGTAGTCGCTGTCGACACTGAACCCCACTCACGCTGACAGATATTGGGTATTCGATGATCAGCCAAAATTCTTTTTATTTAACCGCTATATTTGTCGGTGTAATGATGTTATCTGACAAGCACGCCTCCCGGATGAGTGAAATGCGGGTTCGAGTCTCGCGTGGTGCAAAATTTTTGCACCAACACAACGTTATTTTGCTCTTACATGCCACTATGAGCGCTTTTCGAAAGCCAAATGAAGCATCAGAACTTTCAGGATTTATGCTATCTAATGATTGCTATAAGTCGATAGGAAGATCTCTATGCAGCGAATCCAAAGAAATATGCGTGCATTCAAATGAATGCACGTTGTATCTATTGGGTTGATAGTGCCGTTTGTAAGGACATTCCGTTAATCTTTTAATACTTCATGGTCTCTTAAATACTCTCCCATGTTTTTTTTTGTGCATATAAACCTTTATGTGTGTAGGAAAGCCGCTTATTTCCTTGTGGAAATCATTTTGTTGTTGGTGATCATTGATTTCAATATGAGTTTAGTCCTTTCAGGACCGTGCACCCACGCTCTCTGCATCTCTAGCTGGCAACCCTAAACAGTCTGCTCCACCTCCTTACATCTCCAACCTCCAGCGTCCTGCTTCTAACAGTGGCACCCTGAGGGGTTAGAGATGCAGAGCGTCTAGAGCTGCCGGCTATAGATGCAGGGGCAGTGAGTCCACGGTTCCGTAAGGGTTAGGGTCTTCATTACTCAGAGTATTAGTCTTCATTCAACTCTAAAAACTCTGGTATCTATTTAGAGCCGAGCCGTTACTCAGATGGAGGATTACAAGTACTTATTCAAAGTTGTACTTGTTGGTAACGCCGGTGTTGGAAAGACTTGTCTTGTACGAAAATTCACACAGGTAGTTTCTTGTAAATCTCATCGTTTTTTTTTCAGAACGTTTTGTTTTTTTTCTTTCTCGTCTTTTTTTGGCCAAAACTTATTTTTTTTTTTTATTTTTTTTGTTTTTTTTCTCTTTTTTTTTCTTTTGTTTTTTATTTTTTTTTTCTTCAAATACATGTAGAAGCAGCACAGAGAATTTCATGCTTGGCTTGAACACATATATCACTGATAGCATGTACGCTTCTATTTACCAGTATTAGCACACCAGTTTGCGTTTTACAGCTCATTACTCGGCTCTGTTCCTTCTTCGAGCACCCGGGAAATCCTATAGTACCATCCTGATTGCTTTGGCATCGAGATGCCTTCTATCACTAAAAATACTTACTGCCCCATCTGCGCCCTCGAATCGCATCGCTAGAACGCGCAACCGAGCCGAATTCATGTTGAACAATAACACTGATGATACGCTGTATTACAGCGCACAGCACCACTTTGTGTTACGTTGTCTATTCACTACAGCGCTGTTTCTAATCAGCATCCCCGGAATCCCATTTGGGTACCATCTCTGAATCTGCCCCTAGGCCATCCGAGACTTCATTTTTTTTTCTAAAAATATCGCATCTTTGCTGAAACATGTAAAAGCGCACAGAGAATTCATGTTGAACAATAATCACTGATGATACGCTTTATATTACAGTATAGGCACCATTTTTTTACGTCATTACTCCATGTCTTGTTTCTATCGGATCCGGAATCCAATTGTACCTCTGATTGCTGGCGGATCGAGATCTATCTAAAAATGAATCGCATCTTGGCTGAAACGTGTAAAAGCGCACAGAGAATTCATGTTGAACAATAATCACTGATGATACGCTTTATTACAGTATAGCACCATTTTTTACGTCATTACTCAGTCTGTTTCTTTCTGGATCCGGAATCCAATTGTACCATCTGATTGCTGGCATCGAGATCTATCTAAAAATAATCGCATCTTGGCTGAAACATGTAAAAGCGCACAGAGAATTCATGTTGAACAATAATCACTGATGATACGCTTTATTACAGTATAGCACCACTTTTTACCGTCATTACTCAGTCTGTTTCTTATCGGATCCGGAATCCAATAGTACCATACTGATTGCTGGCATCGAGATCTATCTAAAAATAATCGCATCCTTGGCTGAAACGTGTAAATAGCGCCACAGAGAATTCATGTTGAACAATAATCACTGATGATACGCTTTATTACAGTATAGCACCACTTTTTACGCAATTATCATCCTTTTCAGCCGTTCTAATCGGCATACCTTGGAATTCAATTTGGCTCACCATCTGATTCTGCCTACTCCGCTGGTTTTGATTCAGCCCACGCATCAGAGATCTATAAAAAATAATCGGCATAGTTGAGCTGAAAACGGTGTTACAAGCGCAGACAGAGAATTCATTGCGTTGAATCAATGAATCACTAGATATGATATACACGCCTACAGTTAATCTACAGTACAGCCCCCACCACACGTTGTTTGAGCGTATATTGTATCTGTGTCAGTAGCTCAATCATTCTAACGCCGCAACTGGAACACACACATATTGCGTCAGACATACCATCCTGATTGCTCAAGCCATGAACGATTAAATATAAAAATAATCGCCATCTTTGGCTGAAACGCTGTTCAAAGCACGCCACAGAGGACTCATGCATGGACAATGATAACACACTAGATGGTACAGCCGTTTCACTTACAGTATGAGCACCGTAGCGTATTACATGTGACGATATATAGACTCAGAGTCCTGTATCTAATCCGGATCACCCGCCCGAATATTCCAATGCCCTTAGCCCATCTGATCCATTGCTTTCCCCTCCGTAGACATCTATCCAACAAAATGAACTCGACCACGATTCTTGGCCTGAAACGTTATATGTTTTTTCACAAGAGAGAGCACAGCGTGAGAGTGTCAATGCTATTGCAAAACATAATGCACTAGATGATTCCGCTGTCTTATTATCATATAGCTAATAGCACCTGTTATTCTTGTACAGATAATTAAAACTCAAGATCCCTGATTAAATCGGTTATGCCGGTAATACTTACAAATTGTACCATCTGCATGATCAGGCACATAACACGCAAATTTTCTTTTTCACTACTAACCAAATACTGCAACGCCCATCTTTAAAAAAAGTAGATTAATAAAAAGATATCTGATAATATTTTTTTTTTTCAATGGCTTGAAACGCTTTTTTTTTTACACAAAAGCGTACACAGAGAATGTGGACATTTGAGATCAGAATTGATTAACACTACTATTGTGTAAGCAATACGCATTCATTGACAAGTACAGACACACCACCAATGTTCTCCTGACGTTATTACAGTCGCGTGCGTGTTAGTGGTGTTTTTTTTTTTTTTTTGGTCTCAAATGCGTTATACCGCGAATCCCCAATACTCTGTACCATCATGGATAGACCTGGCTCACATCACGCATCCTTCTTAGCGTAAAAATCTCGCATCATGCGCTAGAGCAAATACGTGTTGAGAACAGCGGCACAGAGAATCATGTATGAGCATGTGAACACATCGAATGCGCTGTTACGCATTTTATAATCAGCGCCGCGATACGACCTCTCGTTTTACGTCATTACTCATGTACTATTTGTGTTCCACACACGGGATCAGCGAAACGGATCCATAATATGTAGCCATCTGATTGGCACGGCATCTGTTATGATACCCTGCGAGAGCGATCTAATCTGATAATATTTGTACTGCATCTTCGCACTGTGATATATCGCTTGTATACACAAATGCATGTATCACCACACGAAGAACCGCAAGAGAAAGCGTGTCCATGACACGGAGAGGAATGATACACACACACTGATATGGTCATACTGCCCTGTCGTTGATATCAACATTCACGTGATTGTAGTGTAGGCACCACTTTTTACGTCATTTACTCGCAGCATGGGCCTATTATTTCCCCCTCCATACTCTGTTCTAATCGGATCCGGAAATCCTACTAAGTACCACAATATGGACTCTGACTCGCCTGCATACGAGCAAGCGAGATCACCTAAGAGAATACTCTGCTATCTTGCGCATGAAACCATGCTAGTGTATAAGAGCACAGAGAATTCCAGTTTGACAATCATCACTGATATACGCTTTGTTACAGTATAGCACCCCATTTTTTTACGTCTTACTCGCCTTGTTCTAATCGATCCGAATCCATTGTACCATCTGATTGCTGTCATATGTATGATCCTATATATAACACCTACTCGCTGTTGGCTGAACCGTGTGTAAAAGAGCACATAGAATTCATGTTGAACAATAATCACTGATGATACGCTTTATTACAGTACAGCACCACTTTTTACGTCATTACTCTGTCTGTTCTAATCGGATCCGGAATCCAAACTGTGCCATCTGATTGCTGGTATCGAGATCTATCCAAAAAATACTCGCATCTTGGCTGAAACGTGTAAAAGAGCACAGAGAATTCATGTTGAACAATAATCACTGATGATACGCTTTATTACAGTATAGCACCACTTTTTACGTCATTACTCTGTCTGTTCTAATCGGATCCGGAATCCAACTGTGCCATCTGATTGCTGGTATCGAGATCTATCCAAAAATACTCGCATCTTGGCTGAAACGTGTAAAAGAGCACAGAGAATTCATGTTGAACAATAATCACTGATGATACGCTTTATCATAGTATAGCACCTCTTTTTACGTCATTACTCAGTCTATTTTAATCGGATGCGGAATCCAATTGTACCATCTGATTGCTGGCATCGATTTCTATCTAAAAATACTCGCATCTTGGCTGAAACGTGTAAAAGCGCACAGAGAATTCATGTTGAATGATACACTATTGGTACGCTTCATTACAATACAGCACCACTTTTTACGTTATTCTCAGCCTGTTCTAATCTTATCCGGAATCCAGTTGTACCATCTGATAGCTGGCATCGATTTCTATCTAAAAATACTCGCATCTTGGCTGAAACGTGTGAAAGCGCACAGAGAATTCATGTTGAATGATACACTAATGGTACGCTTTATCATAGTATAGCACCCCTTTTTACGTCATTACTCAGTCTATTTTAATCGGATCCGGAATCCAATAGTACCATCTGATTGGTGGCATCGACGTCTATCTAAAAATAATCGTATCTTGGCTGAAACGTGTAAAAGCGCACAGAGAATTCATGATGAATGATACACTATTGGTACGCTTTATTGCAGTATAGCACCCCTTTTTACGTCATTACTCAGTCTATTTTAATCGGATCCGGAATCCAATAGTACCATCTGATTGGTGGCATCGACGTCTATCTAAAAATAATCGTATCTTGGCTGAAACGTGTAAAAGCGCACAAAGAATTCATGATGAATGATACACTATTGGTACGCTTTATTGCAGTATAGCACCCCTTTTTACGTCATTACTCAGTCTATTTTAATCGGATCCGGAATCCAATAGTACCATCTGATTGGTGGCATCGAGATCTATCTAAAATTACTCGCATCTTCGCTGAAACGTGTAAAAGCGCACAGAGAATTCATGATGAATGATACACTAATGGTACGCTTTATTACAGTATAGCACCACTTTTTACGTCATTACTCAGTCTGTTCTAAACGGATCCGGAAACCAATAGTACCATCTGACTGCTGGCATCGAGATCTATCTAAAAATACTCGCTTCTTGGCTGAAACGTGTAAAAGAGCACAGAGAATTCAAGTTGAACAATAATCACTGATGATACGCTTTGTTACAGTATAGCACCACTTTTTACGTCATTACTCAGTCTGTTCTAATCGGATCCGGAATCCAATTGTACCATCTGATTGCTGGTATAGAGATCTATATAAAAATACTCGCATCTTGGCTGAAACGTGTAAAAGAGCACATAGAATTCATGTTGAACAATAATCACTGATGATACGCTTTATTACAGTATAGCACCACTTTTTACGTCATTACTCAGTCTGTTCTAATCAGATCCGGAATCCAATAGTACCATCTGATTGCTGGCATCGAGATCTATCTAAAAATACTCGCATCTTGGCTGAAACGTGTAAAAGAGCACAGAGAATTCATGTTGAACAATAATCACTGATGATACGCTTTATCATAGTATAGCACCTCTTTTTACGTCATTACTCAGTCTATTTTAATCGGATGCGGAATCCAATTGTACCATCTGATTGCTGGCATCGATTTCTATCTAAAAATACTCGCATCTTGGCTGAAACGTGTAAAAGCGCACAGAGAATTCATTTTGAATGATACACTATTGGTACGCTTCATTACAGTACAGCACCACTTTTTACGTCATTACTCAGCCTGTTCTAATCTTATCCGGAATCCAATTGTACCATCTGATAGCTGGCATCGATTTCTATCTAAAAATACTCGCATCTTGGCTGAAACGTGTGAAAGCGCACAGAGAATTCATGTTGAATGATACACTAATGGTACGCTTTATCATAGTATAGCACCACTTTTTACGTCATTACTCAGTCTGTTTTAATCGGATCCGGAATCCAATAGTACCATCTGATTGGTGGCATCGAGATCTATCTAAAATACTCGCATCTTCGCTGAAACGTGTAAAAGCGCACAGAGAATTCATGATGAATGATACACTAATGGTACGCTTTATTACAGTATAGCACCACTTTTTACGTCATTACTCAGTCTGTTTCTAATCGGATCCGGAAACCAATAGTACCATCTGACTGCTGGCATCGAGATCTATCTAAAAATAATCGCATCTTGGCTGAAACGTGTAAAAGCGCACAGAGAATTCATGTTGAACAATAATCACTGATGATACGCTTTTTACAGTATAGCACCACTTTTTACGTCATTACTCAGTCTGTTCTAATCGGATCCGGAATCCAATTGTACCATCTGATTGCTGGCATCGAGATCTATCTAAAAATAATCGCATCTTGGCTGAAACGTGTAAAAGCGCACAGAGAATTCATGTTGAACGATAACACTAATGATACGCTTTATTACAGTATAGCACCACTTTTTACGTCATTACTCAGTCTGTTCTAATCGGATCCGGAATCCAATAGTACCATCTGATTGCTGGCATCGAGATCTATCTAAAAATAATCGCATCTTGGCTGAAACGTGTAAAAGCGCACAGAGAATTCATGTTGAACAATAATCACTGATGATACGCTTTATTACAGTATAGCACCACTTTTTACGTCATTACTCAGTCTGTTCTAATCGGATCCGGAATCCAATTGTACCATCTGATTGCTGGCATCGAGATCTATCTAAAAATAATCGCATCTTGGCTGAAACGTGTAAAAGCGCACAGAGAATTCATGTTGAACAATAATCACTGATGATACGCTTTATTACAGTATAGCACCACTTTTTACGTCATTACTCAGTCTGTTCTAATCGGATCCGGAATCCAATTGTACCATCTGATTGCTGGCATCGAGATCTATCTAAAAATAATCGCATCTTGGCTGAAACGTGTAAAAGCGCACAGAGAATTCATGTTGAACAATAATCACTGATGATACGCTTTATTACAGTATAGCACCACTTTTTACGTCATTACTCAGTCTGTTCTAATCGGATCCGGAATCCAATTGTACCATCTGATTGCTGGCATCGAGATCTATCTAAAAATAATCGCATCTTGGCTGAAACGTGTAAAAGCGCACAGAGAATTCATGATGAATGATACACTAATGGTACGCTTTATTACAGTATAGCACCACTTTTTACGTCATTACTCAGTCTGTTCTAATCGGATCCGGAATCCAATAGTACCATCTGATTGCTGGCATCGAGATCTATCTAAAAATAATCGCATCTTGGCTGAAACGTGTAAAAGCGCACAGAGAATTCATGTTGAACAATAATCACTGATGATACGCTTTATTACAGTATAGCACCACTTTTTACGTCATTACTCAGTCTGTTTTAATCGGATCCGGAATCCAATAGTACCATCTGATTGCTGGCATCGAGATCTATCTAAAAATAATCGCATCTTGGCTGAAACGTGTAAAAGCGCACAGAGAATTCATGTTGAATGATACACTAATGGTACGCTTTATTACAGTATAGCACCACTTTTTACGTCATTACTCAGTCTGTTATCCCTCCCGTGCCGAACTCTATTAAAATAGACGCGGACCTTTACACAGGTGAATAAAACAAAAACAAAAAAATTGCAGGAGTCGCGAGTGGTATGTGTTCAGGCGCCAGGGGGAAGAAAAAAAAAAAACAAAAGAAAAAAAGAAAAGGGAAAAAAAAAAAATAACAAATAAACAATCCACTGGGGAAAAAAACTTAGAAACACGCAAAGAAAAAAGGATGGAAAACAAGAAAAGATAAGAAATAAATATAAAAAAAAATAACAAAAAAAAAAAAAAAAAAAAAAAAAAAAAACACTTGGGGGGGGGAAAAAGAAAAAAAAAAAAAATAAAACCAGGGTGGTGGGGAAAAAAAAAAGAATAAAAAACCCAAAAAAAATGGGGGAAAAAACAATAACCTGAAAAAAACAAAAAGTGAGTGGAAAAAGAGGAAAAAAAAAAAATAAAAAAAAGGGTGGGAATGAAAAAATAGAAGGAAAAAAACAACAAAAGAAAAAGGGGGGGAGATAAAAAAAATAAATAAAATACAAAAAAAAAATAAAAAAAAAAAACCAAGACAAAAAAAATAAAAAAAAGAAAAAGGGGGAAACAAACATAAAACTATAGTAATAAAAAAAAAAAAAAAGGAACAAAAAAAAAAAAGAAGGGGAAGGGCGGAAGGTGAAGAAAAAAATAAAAAAAAAGACAAAGGAAAGAAAGGGGAATAAACGGGAAGGGAAAAAAAACAAAAGAAAAGAATAAAAAAAACAAAAGGGGAGGGGGGGAAACAAAAAAAAAATGGGAAGAAACAAAAAGCAAACAGTACCTATCCATACCTTATTTTTCAAAATAAAAAAAAAAATATATAGAAAATCAACTAAAATAGCCAAAAAAACAAACAAAAAAGAAAGAAAAAGGGAAAAAAAAAATAAAAAAAAAAACTAAAAAAAAAAAACAAAATATTACATAACATAATTAACGAAATAAATAATACAAAAAAAAAGAAAAAAAAACAAAACAATAAAAAAAAAATAAATAGAAAAAACAAGAATTAAAAAAACAAGAAAGAAAATACCAAAAAAGAAAATTAAATAGAAATAAAATAGATCAATCGGGGGAAAAAAAATAAAGAAAACAAAAATGAAAAAAAAAAAAAGATAAAAAAAGAAAATAAAAAAAATAAAAAAAAAAAAGAGAAAAACACGTTAAGCACCCAACATCGCTACCTCTCTAAGAAAATTGAACGAAGAAGTAGTGTCTAGTTGCGCATGCTGTCAGCCAGTAGGACAAGGACATTTGTTTGTTCGTTCTTTGTCGGATGAAATTTTTTTAAAAAAATTTGAAAATGAAGAATGCTCGAGAAAGGCTGCTGAAAAGGCGAGCTGAACAGCACGAAGAATTTCCAGACAAGGTGATGGTCATACCTTGATTTTATCGTTATCCACCTTGACGGTCTTGATCATAAAATCCACACCGATCGTTGCACTTTGACCAGGTGGGAAAATACCCTAAACTTGGGTAAATAAACAAAATGTCTGAAAAAGAAACGATGATATTTACAAGAAACTACCTGTGTGAATTTTCGTACAAGACAAGTCTTTCCAACACCGGCGTTACCAACAAGTACAACTTTGAATAAATACTTGTAATCCTCCATCTGAGTAACGGCTCGGCTCTAAATAGATACCAGAGTTTTTAGAGGTGAATGAAGACTAATACTCTGAGTAATGAAGACCCTAACCCTTACGGAACCGTGGACTCACTGCCCCTGCATCTATAGCCGGCAGCTCTAGACGCTCTGCATCTCTAACCCCTCAGGGTGCCACTGTTAGAAGCAGGACGCTGGAGGTTGGAGATGTAGAGGAGGTGGAGCAGACTGTTTAGGGTTGCCAGCTAGAGATGCAGAGAGCGTGGGTGCATGGTCCTGAAAGGACTAAACTCATATTGAAATCAACTGATCACCAACAACAATATGATTTCCACAAGAAATAAGCGGCTTTCCTACACACATAAAGGTTTATATGCACAAAAAAAACATGGGAGAGTATTTAAGAGACCATGAAGTATTAAAAGATTAACGGAATGTCCTTACAAACGGCACTTTCAACCCAATAGATACAACGTGCATTCATTTGAATGCACGCATATTTCCTTAGATTTTGCTGCATAGAGATCTTCCTATCGACTTATAGCAATCATTAGATAGCATAAATCCCGAAAGTTCTGATGCTTCATTTGGCTTTCGAAAAGCGCTCATAGTGGCATGTAAGAGCAAAATAACGTTGTGTTGGTGCAAAAATTTTGCACCACGCGAGACTCGAACCCGCATTTCACTCATCCGGGAGGGCGTGCTTGTATAGATAACATCATTACACCGCCAAATATAGCGGTTAAATAAAAAGAATTTTGGCTGATCATCGAATACCCAATATCTGTCGAGCGTGAGTGGGTTCAGTGTCGATAGCGACTACCTGGACTGAACTGTTGACGGTCGGTTACTGCTAACGGATAGATGCGTTGTAGCGTAGAAAGAGCGGCAAGCAAAACGAGCGTCAGTAGTGCAACGAGTTAGAGCGCGCGCTCCCGGATAGTATGGGATGCAGGTTCGAGTCCCGCCTGACGCGACATTTTTGCACTTCACTCACTACATCACTGGGTTTCTGCGACGTCATAGTACCGCGCAGAGAAGCGGTGAAAATAAACATAATTTTCTTTCGAAATTATTTTTTACACTTGGTTAGTCTCTCGGCCGAGGTTAGGCCACGGAATCACTACTAAAAGTCGGAGGAAAAAAACGAAAAAGATTCCATCCTCGAGAGGTCAACTGCCGTCCCCAAAGGGTTGAGGGAGTAACGACGTAAAGTGACCGTTTTTGGAAAAGAAAAACAAATAAAAGATTTCGAAAATGTTCGAAATAAGAAGTGATATCAAAGGAACAGAGGCTTTCATATAATCATACAGACAAACTCAAGTCATAACAAATCAAGTGTCCTCTCGTCTTTAATCGTCAAAATCCTCTAATTTAGACAATTCTAATGGTAAAAAAAAGAGGGGCGTGGCCGAGTGGCTGTGATGCTCGCCGCGGCGCGCGTGAACGCGAGTTCCACTCCCCAACTCTTTCCGGCAGTCAACAACAACGCCCAGTGGAACGCCACAGGCCTGGCTATCCTCGAGATTGCAAGGAGACTCGCTCAACCATTATTCTACGCCGTTCAAGATGACGAAAAAACGAATCGAATGCTAGAAGTACTGGGAGCCGCGCAATAAAAAATGGTGATGACAGGATGTGTAAATAAATAATAATAGTAATAATAGTAGAATAAATCTCAATAGAGGATTTTTCCAGGGCAGAATTAAGGCTTAGGCTCCCGCTCGTGACAAAGTTATAGAGTGACACTACTCAACACCAAACCATCAACGAGATGGTAAAAGGCTCGGCGTGGCTAGTGGTCCCCTAAAGGAGTTAAGAAACCGTAAAAGAGACAAACAGTAGAGTCTGCGGGAAGGATTAGAGCCACTTCGAGGTTGGTCAGAGCCATCGGTATGTTTCGGCTGTATCACCTGCTTCATCAGAGCCACACACCCCACGCAGAACCCTATTTTATGGAGAGGGATGGAGAGACGTTATTCATGGTGATAACACGTGATACTGTGCCAAAAAAATAATAACTAGTCGACGATCTCTTGGGAACCGATCGGTTTTCACTGCGTTGACGTCAACCGCGAATTGAGATGACGTGTGCGTTCAGTCGCCCCCGACCCGACCCGACGCGACCCGATGTGGGGGATCTCCCACATGAACACTGTCACCGGCGAACAGCTGTGTTCTTGTCCTCTGGTCAAGTGGTTAGTGATGTAGGCTATCAGAAAGCACGATGTTGGCTCAACTCGTTACTCCGACACTATCTTGCAATCAATCAAATGACTGCCCAGGAAATCTTAGTCGGCTACCTTGAACATTTCCAGAGCAAACTCGTCTCGACCAGAATTCTCCGTGAATTAAGATGACCGTATACTCAAGCAGCAGTCGAAACACGGAAAATTTCCAAAGCTCTGTGGAGGCAAGAATGCACGTAAACGAATCGAGTACTGGAAGAACTGGGATTCGCACGGTAAAATGTAAGATGACAGGCCATGCCAAAAATGAAATAAAAATATCATATCTTTCGTTCCGAGTGTTTCTAAAGACCACCGCTCAAAATTCAATATGCCTGATAATCATTTTTTGAGCCATGCATGTCAGTGGTCTATCAAATAGTGCTGACTTATAGAGCCCGATACACGTGTTTCGATCTTGCGATCTCGTCAGTCGGGCAGTTACCTTTCTCGTCTTTTGCTGATCTCTGTGGGTGCTCCAGTCCCCACACTAAGAGTTAGCGACGACGAACGTTCTACACTCTATGTCCAGTGAAATTCTCACCGAACACAGAGTGTTGTACACTCGATTGTTACTTGGCTAGTATATTCAATATATCATATCTTTCGTTTCGAGTGTTTTCTTAAGACCACAGCTCAAATTTCAATATGCCTGAAAATCATTTTTTGAGCCACGCCAGTCAGTGGTCTATCAAGGAGGGCCGACTTATCAAAGACTAAAAAAAAAATAAAAATACTAGACAACAGAGTACTCACGCGAAGTGTCGAGAGAAAAATAAGGATTATTTATCTAGGAACGTTGAGTGAGATGCAAAATTTTGAACTTCGAGTGGGGATTGAATCCGCGTCTCTCTTTTCTCGTGGGCGTAAAATATAAACAAACGATAAAATGAGAGGAAAAAAAATTTCCTGGAGGGTCTTCTTAGTTCTTGTCTTCGATAATGAGTTCGATAGAAGTAAATACTACAAGACCAACACACTGTGGCTAGATTTCATCACAACGCTTTCCCCACTTGTTGGATTCGATGGCGTTTGAAATGGCGTATTTTATTACATTGTTCGAAAAGAAGGGGCGCCGTGGCCAAGTGTTTGTGGTGCTCATAGCGGCACCCCTCCCCCACCTCTCCGGTAGTCAACAAGAACGTGCTATAGAACGCCAAGCAAGGCTATCCTCGAGCTTGCAAGGAGAAATGCTCGACCAGTAGTCTACGTCATCCAAGAAAACGAAAAACGAATCAAATACTCGAAGTACTGAGATATGGATAGCGAAAAAAAATGTGATGACGGATCAAATAAAGTGCTAAAAGTGTTCGAATAGAAACCGTTATACAGAAACTTTTATGATGTCTAATAGGAAATAATTTTAGTGCACCATTCTGGGTCATCAAGAGAAATCAGTGTAGCGACCAGTAAGAAAAACAATATGAGAAATTGTTGAAGTTCTTTCGCTAAATCCTTCCACAACAATGTGCACACTTTTTTGTGTATACCACCTACGGATTGGCTTTCTGACCCATTGAGCCCTTTTCACAATATATGCATCAAATAATGGGACCACGAACGCAAGAAAATAGTCCGCCATGTCGAACTGATTATTGTTCACTAAATGACTAACGGATATTAATGCTATGCTCAGCCGCGCTCTGATTGGTGAAAGGGTATTGAAAGGCAGAGATTAACCTTTCAAGGACCACTGATGGCAGGCAGGCGGCGTCGTGCCGTCGCCTGCGCGGCATCTGCATATCTGTTCCTGCATTTCTGGCTGTCTGCCCACCTTCCCATGAGACGCGACGCTGCCATTACAGTAGCTGAGTGAGATTTGACGTCGCACGGCTTGATACGAAACGTATCATATGGTCCATTAGGATCAAGTATATAATAAAACAATCACTACGAGACTTTGATTATATATTACCGCTGTTTGAATATTCTTTGAGGACCATGTGAGACGTTTCGTCCCACACCGCGCGACGTGGCATCTCACGCAGCTACTGTAATGACGACGTCGCGCTCCGTGAGACACTTGGTTCATCCCGTGGAAAGGCAGACGCAGACAGCATGATGGATACGGAGAGACAAACCCAAGTTCTGAGAGAGCATTATCATCATGAAATGATGGAATTTCATTGAAAAAGCTTTTTCAAAGATATTCTGGGTAGGAAGAACATCTATTTCTTCCATATTCCGTTATATTTGTCATATTTCAATAAGAAAAAAGGATTACGATGACGACAATGATGATGATCATGTTTGCTTTCGCATAATCTTGCCGGGCTTTTTACTCTCCTCTGCCTTTGTTCTCACTCTCAATTTTCTCACGGTCTCAATCAGCTACTGTAACGGGCGTCTCCTATCGTAAGAATGAAGGCGCTCGTGGCAACAGAGACGCCGTAAGCACGACATTCTCGCACAGAGATGCGGACGCTGCCGTGTGGACTGCTGCACAAGCGATGGCGCGACGCCGCCTGCTTATCAACGGTGGTCCTCAAAGGGATATAAATAAAAAGCTAACATCAAACTGAGGCGGGTGGCGCAGCAACTAGTGATGCAATGTATCAGGAAGAAAAAAGTGATAAGCGAGGCGCAGGTTCAACCCCTCCTCCACTCTTTTCTTACAGTCAATTAATTGAGTGTCTGGGAACACCTTAACTCGGCTAAATGCAAGACTGCAAGAAGATTCGTCTCGATCAGCATTCTACGACATTTTTAAACAAGACAAAATCCTCGAGCCAGCTGGAGCGACACGTGAGATATTCGAAGATCTTTGTGGACGATGAATGCGAGGAAAACGGATCGAAGGAATGAAGTGCTGGGATCCACACAGCAAACTGTGGTAACGAGTCGTGCAAGGTATTATAAATAATAAATATATGAAATTTCTATATATATCTATCAAAATTATGAATTTTTCAACATTCCGTAGAGATTGTGTGAGAAGAGGTGAAATTCTATCATCTAATAGCATAGTCCATACGAATTGAGCATCAGCCAACTAACATTAGCTTGATTGCAGCCGGTGAATGAAATACAAACATTAATGATGAATAAAAGCTGAACAAAGAATAACACTAGTATTTACAATCGCAGATTGTCCATTTTAGCTTTTTCATTCGTCCCGAACGGTCAGAAGAATGCGAAGTACCACTGATGGTGTGTTACTATTACGTACATTCACATAAAACAGTAAGTCGAGATCAAATGCTTGATTCAGTAAAACGAAGTTCTCCTCAGAATGGATTTTGTATTTGAGCAACACCTAATGCTCCTCGATTCATCCACTCTTGGATGCATTTTAGTGCACAAAACAATCCAAATCGTCATTCGCTCTTGGGTTAGGGACGCTTAGAAGGGTCCTGCACTGGATCAGTGGCCATTTCAATTGATCCTCGGTCTCATCAGTTCGATTCGTCTTCGGGCCCTTCCATCCTTACAGAGCCAACGACTTGCTACGTCTCCTTTGGGAAGGTAACAGCACTGACATGATACATCTGTAGACCATTGCAGAACATTGTATGGACAGATATGCATTTAACCATATGCAAGTATAGTACGAATGGAGTGGAATGCAAGGCGCATTCCAAAGGAAGTGATCAATGCCGAACGCTCTATCCTTGATCGTTATCTGCCGCTATTCGATTGATCGCCGCAGTATCACATGGGCTATTCATGAATATCAGTAATGTGCAATGCAAAGTTCGTTCTCTTGCAAGTTCGCTCGAAGCGTGATGAAGTTCATCATTTCTATCCGAAATCCGAAACTAAACAAAGAATTGGGAATAGGACCTTCAGCTCCCATGAATAGCTGTAGAAGGCGCCATGCATTCGACTTCATTCATAGTATCATCGCGTGATCGAGTGCATATCTGGCCTATACAGTGACTTCTGATGGTTACCGATGCATCAGGCCATTGTTAAGTGTTTTCATGTTCCCAGACTAGTCTGCTACCAGTTCGCCGACAACGGAGGGACGATTAGTCGTGATTAGTTGCGCCACACCCGTCCTCAAAGTAGATATGTGTAGGGATCGCCACGAAACTAGAAGAAACATATTGAAAGAGAGCAATTGTTGTCAAATAAGGATGGAAAAGGATCGTGGAATTCATCAGTATTCAGTCATTGGCAGATATAACTCAATGTATTGGTATCGAGTATCGTTCTTATCACTGAATAGTTTTCATTACAAATATGCTTTTTTGTTTCAAATAATATTTTGAAACCCTTAGGTAAAACAATACAGCAGTGTACATGGAAGACTCATGATTTATTGGTTGAAGTTGAGCTTCATTAGCCCACAATATAACTGACAGTAAGCTTTGATAACATAGAAACAAAAGCATTAAATGAAAGGTAGAGGAGGGAAATAGGCGTAGTCATTTATGAGCGAGCTTGTTTTTAGCGAACTGTCATGTGAGGCCACGTCATTTCCCTTTCTTCTCGTCTAATTTGACACTCCATACTGACCTCGCATTAGATAAAAAGTAGTAAAATCATGAAATGAAATGCAGAAGGTGAATATGGAAGGCTGAGAAACTCGCACTCTGGTGATGAACGGGTTTCACACGATAGTAATACAAAACAAAAAATGATCCCCTAACTGTTTGATAAGTTCAATATTCTTTCCATCGAAGAGTCTTGATCAACGCAGTAATAGTTTGGAGAGAATAATATTTCAAGCACATAACGGGAAATCTGGACAAATAGTGTCCGTTTTCAGTTCGGTACCAAATTTTTCTTACCCTACTATGTCTAGTCATCCGAAAGTTATTCGAAGCAGATCAATTAGTGTAGAGTTGGACCAAAGAAGTCATTCTCGACATTTGAGATTTATAAGAAGAAAATCCTCCTTTTGAACATATTTACTGACGAGTAACTTGAGTGGTAATTGATTGTTAATCTCAATTCCATATGATGCAGCATGGTTGCCATTTGGAGTGGGTGAGCGTAAAAATTATTGAAATATCTGCAGGAATGTGTTTGTTTGATGGATCATAGTAGTGTAAAGTAAATAGTAGCGTACATAGCATTCGCACCCATAGAACAATACATTGGAGCCTATTGGAATCCTGTTATGTTCACAACCCCTCAAATCCTCTGGTTATCGGAAAATTTTTGTTTACTGCTGCAAAAGCAGCAACTCTGTTGAGATTGAAAATTATGCGCTCGCCCTTTGTATTAGACATATTATTCGTTTATTTTACCCAAACCATAACCAGAAATTCCTATACGGATCTTAACACTTCCTATATTGAATTCGCTTCCTAGTATTCGTCCTTCAAAAAGGTCTCAGAATATCTCACGTGTTGCCTTTGCTACTGCTTGAGAATTCGTTTTTTTTTTTGGGAAATTTTGTAGAATGCTGGTCGAGGCGACCACCTTGCAACCTTGGAGGTAGCCGAGCTAAGGCGTTCCCTACGGCGTTCGTTGATTGATTGTAACAAAGTGTTGGAGAGGGAATCGAACCTGCGCCTAGCTTATCACCTTGGTTTTTCAATATATTGCGTCATTAACCAATACGCTACCTTGCTGCCTTAACAGACCGATGAATATACCATCGCTCTTTATTTCGAGTGTTTTATTAAGACCACGCTTAGATTTCAATAGATCTTTCCATTAATATTTGAGCCAATATGTCATGGTCTGGTAATGGGTTCTTGTACAGCCTGATATACGTGTTTCGACCTTACACTCTTGTCAGTCGGGCAGAACCCGTCGTCTTTCAATCTTTTTATTAGGCAATCCTCTCGGTTCTCCCCCGACTGACGAGATTGTAAGGTGGAAACACGTGTATCGGGCTGTACAAGAACCCATTACCAGACCATGACATGTTGGCTCAAATAATAATGAAGAGATCCATAAAAATTTGAGCGTGGTCTCAATATAACACTCGAAATAAAGGTATAATATGATAAAAATGCCAGCCAAAGAGCAATCGAGTGTAAGACACTGTAAGTTCGGTGATAATTTCACTTGATTTCACAGTGTAAAACGTTCGTCTTCGATACCTCCCTATAGGGAGAGTAGAGACTCCCGAGACGATTAGCTCATAAAAAGATTGAAAGACGACGGGTTCTGCCCGACTGACGAGACTGTAAGGTGGAAACACGTGTATCGGGCTGTACAAGAGCCCATTACCAGACCACATGACATATTGGCTCAAATAATAATGAAGAGGTACTATCGCTCTATGAATATCTTTGAAACTTCTTCATTGCCATGCATCGGTAACGCGACTGCATACCGTTTCAATGAACTAATCGGCCAGAACATTTTCTTACGCGAAATGCAATACAGTACAGCAAGTAATGAGATTTAGTGAATTTCCCCTCTAGAGACATATTCCTTTAAGATTGTCAAACAGTTCTCTTTTTGAAGGCGCTTTTATAGCAATGGGACAGTTGCGATGTTTCGTAATGAGATCACTCTGATAGAATCATTTTATAAACAAAAATCACAAAGTTGATTCGATGTTCTCCGAATTATGCACTGTAGGAAAATATATGAATTGAATAGATGAATATGACGGGAAGTAGTGTTTGTGAAGAAGTTTATGGAACTATCTCATGTAAGCTACCAAATGACATCAGTGTTAGAGAAACTAGTACAGCAACTTGATCAATGTGAAAAGACTTTCAGAGTGCACATATGTTTAAAAAAAACCATAGTGAAGAGCGTCTGTAACCCGTTCCAAACGGCGTGTGTTGTTTTTCACACCCGCGGCTTTGAAATTGGCTATCTATATCCATTTGTTTGAAGCCGCTTCTGCAGCTTCTAGGCTTTTTTTCCCTACTTGTAAAGCAACGAATAGAACGACGATTTTAAATAAACTAGTTCATCGCTCAAAAATGGTCACGGATTTTTGAAAGCAAGATGCGATGCCTTCAGCAGTTCATAATGGTAAGATGTATGAGACTGATATAGTAAAGGTTGTGGACAGATATGAAATGTAAGAGGTTCTTGTGGAAACATCAAATTAGGTCATAGAAGCGTAAGTTTCATAAAAAGAACCACTGAGTAGTGTTGTAGTTCATAATAAAGTCACTGCTACAAAATGAATGTTCATTTCGACTAAGAACCACCTCGTATTAATCCAAAACTCAAAAAGACCGTAGTTTAAAACACAAGAAGTTGTTGCAGAAGTGATGCCATGTAGAAACAAAATTCTACGAAAAAGAAATCAATGACGAAGTTATAGCGACAAGCCATTTAATATGAAGCATCAAGCGTTTATCAAATCCTGAGGGATTCGACATGAATTTAGCTTCATCAGGCATCGTTAGAGGTGACTAAATGCATATCAGAACCTTATAATGATTTGCGGTGGACTTTTGATGAATTAAGTCAGTCTGCTATTCTGCAAGATAGGTTTTCAACCACTCAATAGAGCGTGGAATGATAGGAAGCTTCGTAAAATAGGCGTGTATATTGCGGGGGCACATCAATTGACTGCACCTCTCGCTTTCCTACTTATGCTGTCATGCCACAAAATTGAAAACATCGGATTATTGTGGAAATTCTAGCGCATCGAATTTTTAAGGAATACGTGCAGCTAGATGGCTAAAAGTGCTTTGAAATGTGTGAATTTGTGTTATAAGGTCTGACCCGAGGCTCACCTAGCACATTATCCGCCTGTGGTCAGCAAATTGCTAGCAAACTTGTCTGGGGACGATAAAAGTATTGGCTTGACTCGCAGAAAGCCACCACAAGTCCAGTAAAAACCGTATGCGCATTCAATCACCTCTAACGATGCTTGATTGTATAGCGCATCTTTCAAAAACTGACCAAAGCTTGAACCGTTAAGCTTTTTTAGATCCTCTGATCCCCAACACAAAACATGTGATTTATGCTATTGCAAAGCGTGTTGAAGATGGAATATTCTTTAGCATTTTGCTTTAAAAAATACCTCCGATTTGAGGCCCTTTGATTCTACTAGCCTAGAATCAATACAAACTAAAAGAAAAACAGCGTTAAAACGTCGCGATAGAAATAGAAAGCGAGAATTGCACTTCTGTAAAATGGCATTCAATATGGAGTCGTTCCCACATTATCACCACCAAAAACACACTCGCGGCCTCGCCCAGTTTTTTCTACTTCCCTATTGCACGGAATTCAGCCGTTCCATAACAATCTATACAATTTCTTTGTACATATGACTCTTTGAAGCGGTTTTCATAAGACAATCATTTTAAGCCCGTAATGCCCTTTTGAGCTTCTTTTTCCGAATTATTGAACTAAATAGACCAACGATCCCAAGCATATAGTTTACCTTGCCAAGACTGATTTTGGGTTGCTCAATCAATAATGATTTTAATGTGATGGCCAGCTTGAGTTAATTAAATGAACTGCTTAATTGCTTTTTGTGAGAAGCTGTTTAGCAAACTTTCAGGCCGACAAAATAGAGTCATCAGCTGAGCATCCTCCTCATTAAGAACGATGGTAAGCGCTGCCATGCGGTAAGATGTGTAGATGTGCAGTAAGCAAAGAAGCGGAGGGAAAATATGAGAACGAGTAAATCCTCTGAATATTCGCCTTTTTATAGGTATAACTTGTAGTAAAAGCGCTTATTGAGCAACGTTAGGAACAGCACCACTTGCATAGAACTGAGTTGATATTGAAGGTACCAGAGAAGAATTTTGTGTGAAACAATGCGCAAAGTCACGAATGCATCTAGGAGATTTTTCAAACTAGAGTTGATTAATCCGAACATGTTTTAATGTAAGAAATTAATATAATGGGATCACTACGAGTAGACGAATTAAGAGATATAAGGCTGTGATATAACAACAGACACTAGTTATGATTGCAGGCGTAGTCCACATGGCTGTCGGTTGAAAAGCGCTACCAGAACGCTCATCGACGCACTAGTTCGAGTCACGCCTCCACGCTAACAAAGCCCTATTTCCCGTTTGATACATTGAAAGCGAAGTTCTCGTTGAATGAGAGAATAGCACCAGCTCGTCCTTTGGTGATCGCATTGATCAATGCCATAGATATCATTCTCTATAAATGACAATTTATGGCAGAAGATGAAGTCCCAATGGAAGTTTATCGTCATGCTTCGCATGTCACTACAGCGGTAGTCATTGAGTCACAAAGAGACAGCTCATGTTCGTAGATCTTTTCGGCCCAACTACCAACTCATCATAACTCGTACTTTCGTTTGGTAATCCTCTGTCGTTTATCACGAAAATAACTGATTTCTCATGCGTGACTAATAGCATAGGTATTTCTCGTGATAGATACTATCAGCTACAAGGATGCACAGTCAGTAGATTAGCGAAACGTTGGCAAACACATTATTAGTGAAATTTGCAGTTGAATCACTCGTAAAACTATAGTAATTGGATGTAGCTTCTTCTGTTCGTTGTCGTTTTTCTTCATAAATCAGAAGAATTTGTCAACGCAGACTTGTTTCCCGCTGTTCCATACGCGAATGCGAAGTGACATTCCTTGTTCTTCTTGGAGAAAAATGAAGTCGTTTTAGCGATTTCTGATTGCTATAGGAGGAGGAATGTGTCTGACTTCGAGTATATCTAACAGTACTGTACTGAATGGTCGTATTCGTCTCAGTATTCACCAAAGACTTCTCTCTCTTTCTGGATTGTCGATCCCTGCGTTTCAGCTACCTGTTGGTCTCCACTCATGGTTATTTATCAGCAATTTATTCATTATTACATAATCCATCTATATGGTTTTTCAGTACGACTACTTGCATATCTAGTAATTAGAATGCGAGATTCATTGCAATGGTAACCTTTTTCTGGCACGAATGTTTACATTACATGTATGAAACGCTATTACGTCACAGAAAGCTTGCACCATCGATTTCAACGTGCAACTACAGAGGCATCGATGAAATGGTGCCGCTATGAGGAGCATTACTTCAGAAACGACCTTTGAGATTATTCAGGCGAACAGCAATCGTCTTCTTAGAAAATTTCCGTTCGGATTATCGCTCTTGACGAAAAGAACTGGGCAATTGTCGGTTACACGGGAGGACATGATTAATGACAAATGGTTGCACATTAAAATCGATGCTGCAAGCGTTTTGTGAAGGAATATTTCTTTTTAGAATGGACAAGGGGTACATCATTTATTTCCTGAACGTATTTGCCGCTTTTTTTGATGGCGAGTTCAACAATTTTTGGTAATCCGCATCAATGAAAATTCTACTTATGCCGTCATGCATCTACGGCCATTCTTCAACTTATAGTACTTCATGAACGTCGATTCATCACATGTGGAATGACGTCTTATTCTGAGTGAGGATCGCTCAGGGCCACCGCAGTTGGGCATTGAGAAACTCGTTGAAAAAAGCAGAACGTCATTGTTTGATAGGTTAACGGTTGAATGTAGAAAAAACAACGAGTAAACTCTCTACGAAAAAACAGTCAGAAAAATTCTGCGTTGAAATCAATGCATAGTGCCACGTAAATAGTAATACACCAGGATCTGAACTTGGAACTAATATTTGTTGAATAGAGATGACCGTGATATTGCGGATGCTTAGACTAATCCAGTGCACGTCAATAAAATAATCTTCTAAGATTCTGAGATAGCCGGCTTAAAACGTTCGCGTCACTTTGTCATCAATTCTGGGCTTGCTTGAAATCCGGATAATCGTGAAGTTCTACTGAAGTTTTGCCAATGATCGTGTACCAGGACCTTAATGACGCCCCAATCTTTCTTTCTTTTTCTTTCCCTCTGTCTCTGTTTTTCCCTCCTTCCCTCCCTCTTCATCTCTCTCTCTTTCCCTCCTACAGAGAATATTTGTTCTCCTGTGGAAGAATTCGATATTCAAATTAGTTTCAGTGAATGTACAGCTTTCACTTGCGCAAATACGGCGAATGAAGGAGCGTTTAGAGTTAACTGGACGTCGATTAAGGAGAGTAATAGACGAAAACAAGAGAAATGAAGATAGGCTATGTCAGATGCGCAGAAGGTGATAGTAGCTTGTTTAATATAGTTTTCGGATTCTAAATGACCATTCACATGAATCCAGAGCAGCCGCCCTTGACTCTGATTTGAAAAGGCGCATGGATATTGAGAAATGTGGTCATCCAGATGTAGATGGAATAGTTTTGCGGGAGCTTGACAACCCACTGGTAAGAGTTTGTGCATTGTATCATCCTCTAGGAAAAATTGTTGTTACTACAGTACAAAAAAAGATCAGCTTAAAGCACCATTGGATCAGTCGATATTTAACATTTGCGTAACTACCGCAACATATGGAGAAACCATTCTATCGGAATTAGTTATCATTAAGGCACATCAATTGAATTTTATAGGACTATGAAATTGAAACAGCAGAAGAATTTCAAAGAAAAATGTCTCATGTCAGACATTTAATGGCCGAACTTCTTGTAAGAACAAGCCTTAATGAATGGGCTGCACAGCAGGTCAGCTAAAGATTTGATTTGATAGGTTAACCTTCGGGTACTTCGGTTACTACCAATCGAACCATTTTTGCATTTTCTTCCACTCAAAAGTTCGCGTTGTAAGTACAGATATCTGTGACTACATATCCAGGAATGTTGAGTTGATATCAAAACTTTGAACATCAGAAAGAGTCAAATCAATGTAAACCTTTTCGAAGGCAGAAAGGATTATAAGTTGAACGATGGCTTCGGTAACTTAGTGAATAGCAAGCGTCTCCCGTGTAGGTGAAACACGGGTTCAAAGGTTCAAAATTCTATATATTTTCAAAATCTTTGGATGAATAATAATTGATAAACAACTGACTATTAGTAATTATTGATAATCAAGAATTACAAAGGATCAATGAATAATTAATCATTGATTATAGCATAATAAGACCCTGCAAATACGATAAAATAAAGAACTCGCAATTTAACAGTCACGAGGGTCCACTTATCAAAGAGCTCCGTGGCCGAATGACTAGTGATGTTCGCCGGGGCTCGACGTGAGATTGTTTCCTCACCTCCCACAACCCCTACAATCAAGAACGAACGCCTTACAGAACGCACCAGTGTGGCTACTTGCGAGATTGCTAGGAGATGTGTTCCACAACGTTCGTGAAGAGTATAAATTCCTTAAGCAAGCGATGAGTGTGAAGAGACGAACCGAATGCTAGAAGTACTGGAACCCGCAGAATAGAAATAAATATGGCATGGGTCAAACTTTTTCATTGAAGTAAAGTGAGAGTTTGGATTATGTGCCACTTTTGGAATGTTATCTTTGTACTACACTTTGCTATCTTCTGTTGTCTCATCAGGACTTCGCCATTATCGATATTTTCGGATAATGAGGAAATCATTCACTGAGGGAGATAAACCGATACAGGATGTTCATTCAAACGCTTAGCCAAGGTCAGTTTGATGAGTGAGAATTTCTCAATCATCACGTAGACTCGTCTTTGATGGCTGATGCAGTTTTCGTGTATTTTGGATTATGCAGTTTTTTAGATAATAGCCCTTCATCTTCGTATACAAGTGCTTTCATGAAACGCCTTTTGTTATGGGTTTCGATCCATTTTCATGCATTGATCTCCATGCGTTGATACAATAGAGTTCTACGTACATCATTTCAGTTTTCGTGTGACCTAGGAAGTTACCGCTACCCTCTTTAAGCTACCTGACATAAGTGTTATCCAACAAACGTTGCCGGTCTGTTAAATTTCTCCTGCCTTCGTGTTTGCACTCATTTTCCCAATTGGCTAAGCACTACGCTTTTCTGATGGATGAAGGTCTATCAGAAATTCCGTTACTTAGTGATCACCATCCCAAGCCAGGAAACATATTCAACTTCTATAATTGGAACATCCTATTAACTTTATTATCTAACATTTTACACCTATAATACCAGTTCTAGTGCTTGTAGGTGATCGTATCTGACCTATACCTGCAAAGAAGAACGCATCGAGTTCTTCAGTTGGGCAACCTATAAGTACTCACAACATATTTGCTTACCATATAATGGTCATCACCCGAAAAGCAGTCACTCAGCGAATTTATATGTTATTGGGTATGAGAATACACACGCCAGTATTTACTCTTTCTCATTCAGTCGTTCGAGAACGGTTTTTTGAATGTATTGCGCATTGAGAACACCTATTCATGAACTGGCTCCAGTATTAGGCAGATCTGGATTCGACAAACCTTCGAGTGGCCACCAAAAATATCACAGAAGGATAAGTGCGAGAAAATCGACCAGAATGAGTATGCATATCGAACTAAAATGTATGGTTCGAACTGTGCATCAGTGCACATGCTGGAACAATTCGCAATGTTACAAAAGTAATCACCTTTTCTCCATTTTTATCAGGAACCAAGTGACAGACTGGTTTCACAAGGACGTAGAAATGTGCACAGGTCTCAAGATTCAGGAAAACATCGATCATCAAGACTTCGTTTAATTTCTCAATAATTTAAGGTTACATTACAGAAGAACAAGCTACAAAAGTTGGAAGACATAATGCTGATTTTGGTAGACAAAGTGAATTCCCGCAAAATTTCAATTTAGGAAATGGCAGAGCAAGAAAAAGAAGTCATGGCGAGAATACGTGATGCTTCTAATGCCCGAAAAATGCTTCGCGATGTGCTAATCGAGAGTAAGAAAAAAGCTGAGGATGCGATGAACGATAGAAAGAATCGCTATGAGGTTAGCAAGAGTTTATCTAATGCTTTGGTAAAATCGCTGTTCTAATAAATAAGAGGGATCGGTCTTTAGTGAGTCTTAAACGCAAAATCGCAAAATCTCAAAGAGCTTTTTTGAGTGGTTCAACAAGTTTGGCCAGCATCGAAACTAAACATTTGTGGGCACTTTTTCGCGACCGCACAAAATTTTGTGCGGCGCCTAGTTGAGCTTGAGCCTGATTTGCTGCGCTCCACCTTGATCAAACAAGATTTTTTGTGCTGAGGGAGCTTTCTCTGTAGTTCACAATTAGCGCACCATCTTTTTATTGCGTTTACTGTGAAAAATACAAAAGATAAATTTGTGCACGAAAATTAACAGCTCAAAATAATACACGTTGCATTCAATGCATACTGTCTGTTTCGCTCATCCATGCATGACTGATATAAGGTCTAATGGTCATTATATCCGTTCTTCGAACAGTTGCACTCAATTTGCAATTCAATGTTATGCCTCGTGGCTTTCATGCATAAAATTCAAATAACTATCACGACCTTTGGTGAATCATCGATTCCACAAACACAGTGGACTGTAAAATTAAACGCTAATGAGTAATAAAAATGGTGAGAAAAAGATACATATGAAGAAGTAAAAGGAAAATCTTTGAGGAACTCCAACGTCTTGAATGTCAATATGAAATATGTTCTGCGGGAGCATGGTTAGCAATCACTGAGCGAAACAGGTCATGGAAAACTTTACACCGTTTGCTTTAATTTTCCTCACTTGCGATCACATCGAAAGGTTGTGAAGTAACTAAGTAAATTATTTTTAAACGAAGCATAAACAAAAAACTAGGCAAGTTTCCAAAATTTTTCTGCCATCTCACACCATGATTCTCATTTTTTTTTTCTTCATTTTCAAACATCTCTATTTTATCCTTTACTACAGCTTATATAGTAGAACAAACGATAATTCGAATTGAAAGCCTCGATAAGAAAGCTGTTTCAGGAGTAAAAAACGGCTTTTGATGAAACATGCCCAATTCGCTTGGTTTAACCCTAACAGAAATTGCGAACTTTTCAAACGAGCAGATAAGAGTTATTCTACATTAGACAGCACGTGATGAAGAAACGACCCACTTTGCTAAACAAAAACTTTTTATAAGAGTGCTTGTAATGATTTGAAAGCTTAGATTTCTGGTAGCGCGCTACTTGGCCGGTTTTTTGAAGAAACCCTTTTATAATGCTGTAAAAATCAACTATTATTTTGCTGAAAGCACGAAAGCACATGAGGTAGAGGGAATTTTTGAAGCCCAGGGAGGGCTATAGAAAACGTTGCGCGCAGCGTGAATTGGGCGGCGGTGCACGATTTTCGTTGTTTGATTGCGGTTTTTTTTCTTTGTCTTCTTTTTCTTTGTCTTTCTTTGTTCACTATGCAATCATAGTGAATTTTTGGATTTCCTGTAGTACTTTGATACAGCACAATTTTCTCTACTCGCTCGTATGCTTTTGGAGCATGTATAGCTCTTCTGTGTAGAGCTCTAGTTTACTATGCAATATAGAGTTTTTGGTATTTAATCAAATGAGATATCTTTCAAAAAAACATTAGGTTTAATTCGGTTAGACGGCGACAATTTTTAGAGCTGATGTCATTTGCTGTCATATTTATTAGGAGTTCTAGAAACCATTAGAAAGCTTAAGCTTCTGGCTAAATCTCTGGCCACAAGTCACCGATTTTCTAAACACCCCTTTATAACGCTATAGCATCCAGTATAAAATTTTGTTCCACACTCACAATTCCCTTCATTTTTACAACGGTCAAAACTCGCTGGAAGCCGAAAGGTATATCAATGTGTAGAGAACTTTCGTAATATCTTAATCAATCGTTTTATCAGGAATTTCTAAAGTGGAGAAAAAAACTTCCATCGACTAACAAAATATCGATCGTGCCGCCTCCCCCCGCCCTCTTGCTACGGCCCTGCCACAGCCGTCGTCTTGTCGAAGAGCCAGTAAACAACCTGCCGAAAATGTTAAACTCGATCCTATTCTGTCTGCCAAACCGTATTTCCAAAAAAAAGCACATTGGTAGAATCGAGAAACATCACGCTATCAGATGATTAGTAATAGTCCACAGAAAGAGCTCTGTCCGACGGGATTTAAAGCACAAGGTAAAAACGAAAGGTTATCAAAGATCAAAAGAGCTTTTTCAAAGGCAAACACATGTCCTGGCTCTACAAGGTTTGTGCTATAAAATAAATATTAGCATTTTGAGGAAAGAGTTTTGTCCAGAGAATTATAAGAGAGATATGAAAAAAACGCGTGGTCGTATGAAACATGATGTTATTTTAGAAATGACAGTGCCATGAAAGAGTGTTTCGAAAAAACCGATTATGTATAGCTCAAGTCAGAGATTCAAGCTTTCGAATGACTACTGAAGCTCCTATGAAGAATTCCTGTCCAGCAAATGAGATCGGCTTAAAAATTTGTCGTCGTTCAACCGAATTGTACCAAACATTACGATGTAAATCTTTGAGTTTCTTCGAGTACTTCCAAGACGAGTCGAATACATTTTGATGTGGAAAAACTCTTGTGTAATAAGCCACAGACGTACCTAGACAAACTAGTCAGTAGTGTACTTTCTCGTTTGTTCGTTGCTGTCACTCAACCTTCACTTCTTCAAAGGTGTGCCTTCGGAAGTGGTCGACTGAGGACTAAGTTTCGATGAAAGGGAGACCTTCGAGCTTTCATCCAGTACTGCATGATATTGTGCCATATTACATGAAGAGGACAATGATGAAGAGATAATTGATAATGGTCGTAAAAGGTCATGCCACTAGTATCTTACCCTGCTTTTGGTGACGATAGGAGGTGCTCGAGTAAACGTGGGGATCAGCTACGAGAAACCAAGCGACATCTACGTATTCTACGTGCGTGACTTTCGGAGCTGGTTGTAGCAGAGACATATCTATGACGATCAAATAAATGGTGTCTGAGAAAGACGCTCTCTTTCTCGGCATTATGTTAAGTATTGATCACAAATGTGTGCCTACAAAGAAGTATTCTCGGTATTCTTTCCCCTATCCACACCCATGTTCAAAAAATAACGTATTTTCTATTCCTCTTTGACGTTTCGGGTGCGCCCTCGCCTGGCCGAGTGGTTGTGATGTTGGTCACGGCGTGCGTGGAGTCGAGCTCTACCCCTAATTTCTTCCCTGGCAGTCAACAACAGCGTCCTATGGAACGCCACGGTAAGGTTGTCCTCGAGATTACAAGGAGATGCGCTCAACCAGTATTCTAGGCCGTTCAAGAAGAAGACGAAAAATGATTTGAATGCTAGAAGTACTCGGATCCGCACAGTGACAGTGGAAAAAAAGAACACTGTGATGACGGATCGAATTAAGTGCTAAAAGTTCTTGAAGTTACAGTACTTGATCGATAGTTAAATTTTACAAATTTGAAGGGTATATTATATTCTTCAAATGGTTTCTATATTACACTGTGAAAGTAAAAATAAAAATTTATTTCACGCTTAAGCATCTTTCACTGGATATAGCTTTCCATCTGGACTACTAATAACAAATTGATAGCACAAATTTGAGTGATTTCAATGATATACTTCGTTTTGAGAAGACTTTTCAGTGTGCTATTAGCAGTTAAAAGAATTTGATTGGCACTCGACGCGTATAGCACACCTACGTGAGTATGAGCGATCTACACGACGCCGAATGCGGAGCTCAATATCTCCTAGTTATGACAGCGCAGTAAGAAGTCTTTCTCAAAAGCCAAGTATGTTAATGACACCAGTATAATCTGCGTTATCGAATGAATATCGAAAGTCTGGAAGAAAAGCTGTATCCTAGCAAAAATTACTAAACTGTGCAACACAACTTTTCCCTGTTGCTACAGCTTGCTAAGAGGTTGTTGTTTTTTTCAAAATACAAGCAAACCAATGAAAATCCTCAAGATTTAAGCTATCGGGTGGTTAGTGAAAGGCAATGGTATGATGCTAAAGTTGCGAAAACCATCCACATAGTGGTGCAAGGTATGCGCGGACCGAACATGAAATGGAATTTTGATTTTCAGCAGTTAGAGCGCAATAAAGTTTTTTTGAAAGACCATAAACACCATTGAATTTGTCGAAATTTGTGCTATCGGATAGCTACTGAATTTTTTGGGGAAAAGCTTTGCTCAGCAAAAAATGTGAAAATGTGGAACAAAATTGCCTTTTTACCGTTATAGCGTAATATGAGGGTCCTTTCAAAAACTAAAATACATCTTTGAAATCTTTCGAGATTTAAGGTATCAAATGACTATTAAAATGTCTAAAAAGAGGAAAAAAAATTTTTGAACATAGATGCTGATAGAGGAAGTACCGTATTCTTCGCAGTGATTAACGCGCGCTCTTCCTATACACCTGCTCCAGCTGCATACTACAATTACCTCCACATAGCCATCTATTAGAGGTGTCTGGTCGCAAAGAGATGTGCTTTCAAGATACGTTCCTGCAAGACAGGGGATACAAATGCACAATAGGGGTTGAAAGTTGGCTTACTTTTTACAAGGCTGTGGTATTAACGCCGATATATAGGAATTTGAAGACAGGTGGTCGCTCTCCATATCAAAAATCTCTTATAGAGATATCATTTTTGATATTCCATCCTTCATGTGACGATAAGCTGTCTTTGACGCATAAACTTTATCTATAATTACCAATAAATCAGCCATGACGTCGAAGCGTCAGAGTAAAATTTCAGCGGAGTGATTCGATTTTTCTGCTCTCATAGCTCTGCATGGAAAATTTAAAAGGTGCCAAATACCTTATTAAAATACTTGAGATTTGGGCTAGCTAGTGACCTTCGATGACAAGCCATATCGAGCCCCATCCGAGCAAGTGAAGCAAATTAAGTATGAGACATAACTTTCTTTTTGCTGCTACAATGTAATAAAATATCATTTTCGATAATCAAATATAATTTATTACAGCCTTTTAGTGATAACCAAATATCCGAGAAAAAAACTTTTGCCCAGCGAGAAAGGTTGCAAACAATCGTGTATCTCAGCTGCTACACGTTGTCGCTCAGGCGTTAAGTCAGTGTCAGACGTTTGATCTGGAATTTCCAAACACACTAATTCCTAATCAGAGACAAAAATCGCACTCCACTTACGCGCCATAGATCGAAGATAGCGCCGATCCCCTTCCTGCCACCCAACCCGCAGCCCTTGCACTTGCTCTCGTATGTGAACCAATCTTATTTTTCATGCTATACTGCGCAGAAACAGTTTTTTTTTCTAAAAAACAAGAACGGAGTTTTATTTCTCAAATCTTACGCTACCAAATGATTACTTATAGTTTAAAGAAGGGCTCTGTTCTGCAAGAAAAACGCGTGTGTATAGCACAAATGTTTTCCTTTTCTCAAGCGTTATAATGAAGATTTTTCCAAAACCAACAACGTACTGCGATAGTAAAAGATTCAAGCTTTTGAATGCGTACTAACACTCTCATGGAAAATTCTTATCCAGAGAGAGCGATCGTTTCTTGATTCCGTGTCGTCTAAAGGAAAAGTTCTCAGATAAGTGCTGGCTTTCTTATTAACAATAAAAATCATGGAAATCTGATTGAAGAATCAAAGAAGAGCGGTCTGAAAGCGGTGGCCATAATGTTATAGTGGCAGCATGAGTTCCTTGGTCAGGGTAAAGTGCGGATTCAACCCCACCCGAAGTCAGATTTTTGCATTCCACCCAATCTTGGATGAAAATAGATGTAACACTGCAAAAGTATATAACATCAAAACAAGAAAATTGAAGCGATCTTCATATGTGATTAATGTGTCTCTTCAACACATTAACGAGAAGTGATCTCTATGGAGATCGCGTGCATTTAACCCGTTTAGAACGGGATTTACCACTCCAGGTACACGACTGTTCAAATGCCTTCACGCTCAATAGACTTTTTCTTATAAATTTATAGGTAAATATCTGAGTCTTCAATTTCAGCGATTTCATACTGTGATTCACTTTTAAAAACGCCTTTTTATTGCGCCTGTAGCAGCGAAAATAACAATATATTTTTTTGCTCAGTTAGAGTTTTCAAATGGCTCTCCGGCAGACTTACGCTAATCCCTTGATGTTGCAAATGTATAGGATTTTGAACTGATTTTGTTATCTAGAAAGATCCTCATAAACATGTGAAAGCGAAATGAAACTACGGTTCACTCTCGAACTTTTCTTCGCAAGTAAAATATATATAAAATAATATAATATATATAAGAACAGAAAGCGCATGAGCGTGCAGAGAAAATCGTGGAGTAACAGAGTAGCACCAACAACCTAGAGTTTTCCATCAATAGCAGAAGAAAAATTCTAATTAAGTAATAAAAATTGCGCGCGCTTGTGAGGCGCGCCGCTCGATCGGTTAATTGCTGTACCGATCGGGTTAATACGTTTTATTCCATATCGACACACGAGCCAATTAGTTTTATCGAATTTTCGCGCTCAAAAATCGCCTTTTTCTGTCCTAAAATCTTTTTCTGATCAAAACGAACGAGCCATAAGTGAACAATGCGACAGTGATTTCGAAAAAGCAGTACACCTTGCTTTAACTGACTACTGATTATTATATAATGCTGATATCGCTGCATATAAAGTCGCACTAAATGGATACCATTCAGCGAAAGGCCACTTTCGCTGTGGGTCATGCTTTTACAGATCTGTTGAAAAGATATGCAACCTTGTAAATGGGTGTAGTAACCGCCCCGAAATGTGTTAGTCATTTATAAATGGGCCGAAAACAGCTATAATCTAAATTGTGAGGATACAGAACCCATCGTCGTTATTAGTTGTCTGGATTCCAGCGCTTCTTACCTAATTTTGTTTCTCACGTCTATCTTTTACAAAGGTTTTCAAATATTTTACGTAGTGGTTCAGCTGCTGTTAGAGGAGTTCGTCTTCTATTGACTGTCGTGGAATGCTGTTCGAGACAATTCTCCTTACAATGCGGGAGGTACCGGGACTAAGACGTTCCCAGAAGGCATTCGTTGATTGATTGTAGATAATGGAATCATCGTTCCTTCCACATGGCTTCCTAATGCACCGCATTACTAACCACTACACCACCCTCCACCTCCCTGCACATCGAGCAATCTCAGTTAAACTTTTGCTTCAAATACTTCTCACTAAGCACTTCCGATGTCAGCACTTTATACAAGAAAGAACACTGAATAATTCAAATGACATTATTCCAAATTTTTAATGTTTATTGCATTTTTCTCGCCAGTTGTTTATGATTACTCATACATTTCTAAGAGAACTGAGTGGTGAGCAAAAAAATATAGCAGATGTTGAAGAATGAGTGGTCGAGCAATGTGCTTTGGTGATGAAGTGGCAGAGTACGCATCCCCGCATAGGATGAACGCTGGATCGCTTCCCGTTGGCGTTTTTGTTCAACCTCAATTTCTTAGGATTATATCAAATCACATTATATAGAAATTTCTGCAAAAGTGAACAAAGCAGTTATAATTCAAATTACATTGCATAGTACTTATACAGAAAAGATAATGCTTGTTAATAATAGATTTTACGGCTGAAAACGCTCTTATAGGTCGTACGTAAGGCATGGTTTAGAATTAAACTGAGATGAGATTTTGATTCAACCTCGTGCCCTGTCCACTAAGCGTTCTCTCTCTACGAAGTCTACATATCGGTACTGAACTTATTTGGAAGGATGAAAATACTAAACTTAGTCATTCGTGGGCACTTCTCAAATTATAAGTTGCTTAAACATAGTTCCAACCATCTCTGCGTTCGTATGAAGGGTTTCGAAAGCTGTCCGTATTCTTTTCGTTTTCTTTTACTAATAGATATCAAAAGTGATTCATGCCCTCTTCAGGTTTGATATGATTTCAGGCTTAGCGATCGTCTAGCGATTCTCACTAAACAACCTCAGGTCACGGCATGCGATGGAGTGTACAGTGAAGATGGCCAAGAAATGATACAGAAAACTGAGCTTCCAACTACAAAAACATCTCAGTCATCGGTACATAATAATCTTTAATCCAGTAGTGTAGGTTTTCCTTTGAAAAATGTTCTAGAAGGCTTTAGCGGTGTTATACTGATTTGATTAACATGAAACATACAGTACGACAGACGGGTTTTTTGGAGCCTGAGTAGAAGAAATGTGGAAAGAAAACAATTCAAAAGTTTTACAAAATTTCGCTGATCGATTTTTCCTTTTTGCTTGTCATTCATTCTATCGTCAACACATTCTACCGTCGCAGTTTTCCGTTCCATTGGAACGCGTCATCTGATGTACACATTTCAACATATATTTTCCGTGTGACCCGGAAAAAGGCACGGAGAACTGATTTCTTTAGACAGTCGTTCTACTGTTTAGTTCCAAGAAGGAGAAAAAAGGAACAAACTAAAATTATGGCTAGAAAAAGGACAATTTGATGGATACGTTTGAAAGATTGTTAATTGTACAAGAACCTATAGTGGTCATGTCGGAAGAAATGCAATAATTCGTTTTGTCTTTAATTACATTCACTAAACAAAATTACATTTTCTACCTAGATTCGTCCTTTATCCACTGGTTCGACAATTAATGAAGTCAGTGAAAAACAGAAGATAAGAAGCGAACTAAAGAAATCGGAAATTCAGAAACATACTCAGAAGGCAGGTTTCGCAATAAACCATCGGCATGGTCGTAGAACGTCGAAATCATTCTATCTAAATGAAGTTTGCCTCTATAAAAAAGAAAGGAAACATGGATTTACTTGCTTCTTTTGCTCTCTTTTTTTGCTTTGCTCAAACTAAGTCGATCAAATCAAGGTATTTGGGGACTTTCAGAATGAAGAACGTGTTGTTCCATTCAATATTATGACAACAATACAGAAGGCACTTCATGATTCTCTTGGCTTGGATGTAGAATTTGATTAGAGGTACGATTGAGATTTTCGTGTAGGGAAACTTGATTACATATATTTAAAAGCCAAAATGAGTGGATCTTTATGAACCCAGTTGAGGAGGGCAAATCGAAGTCGAAGTGTGAGTCGAAATCAATGCATTTTTTTGCTTACGTGACTTAGGACTACAGTACCACTGGTCTTGCGCAAGGTTTTCATGTAGATCGCGTTCTCTAAACTCTAGCATAATTGCTACTCGAATATTTCAGATTGTTCAACAAACGCAAGAAGTCCGCTAATGTGATTTTGTGGAAAAGAATATATTTATCCAGCAATCCATCTGCCCACTAATGTGATTTTGTAGACTTTTAAAATCAAATTAGATGTGAAATAAAGTCTATCTATTGAAGAAAATTGCATTTGTGTTGAGACACATTTTCGCATGAGATAATCCATTCTGAGTAAAGTTTTATTTGATGACGAATTTCTTGCAGGATTTAATGTTGAATTTCTTTTCTACATCACCCATTTTTCACATCTTTGCGGATCGCAATGTTTCTTTTATTAAACTCCTTTCCGCTCATCCATCATCTACGTAATCTTCAACTTTTTGCATCTAGCGCGCATTTAGTTTTGACTGTTGATTGGAGAATCTTCTTTCGTCATTGATGTAGTTAAATCCTGCTCGCATCGACATTTCCTGGAGTTCTGAGATAGACGAAGTAGAGCGTAAGAGTCTCACTTACAGGTAGCGATTCCAAGACACGTCTGATACCAATATTCCGACCCTGGAGTAATGAGAGGTTCGATGAGCCCGAAGATCAAAAAATCATCATACTCTTATGATCGGGCTTAACATCACTATACTAAAACATAATCATCTATGTACACACGAATGGCTCAGATTGATTATTGGGGCGTCCAACTTAGACATAAAGGCTATAGCAACGTTTGAAGACAGTCGCTGCCCCATAGCCAGCACTCTTATTTGTACAAAGAAATTCCGAATCGTCTCAAAATTGACTAGTTTAGGCACTTTTCCAGAGAGCTATGGCCGAGTGTAGAAGCCATATACGCGTGTGGTTCCTTCGTGCTCCATTAGGAGCACGCAGATGACTTGCATTGCGGAGTCATTTGACGCGATTTACGGAGTAAACCCAAAATACTTCATCACGTACGCCTTATTAGGAGATGCATCACGTACACGTAGACGGTCTATGAACATTTGGGTGATTGTGAGATGGTGTTTTAGCAACTGGACTAGTATTACATTTATAAGCCACGTTATTCTAATTGTTGACCCGTCCTCACAGCTGATAATGGGATAAACACAAGATCATCAGTGCGTCGCAATTAATGAGTTTAAATAAGTAATTATAAGACAGGAATTGATGGTAGGCCAATTTTTGGTTAAGAGATAACTGAAGGTTTCAAACTGGTCGAGCTTGTCACTTTTACCAATTCTAAGTGCGATTTTCGATAATGGCTCTGAATTTCTTTCCAAATTATGGACGATAGAGCATGGCATTTTTGAGAGGCTTCTTTTTTGATTCCTCAACATTTGACTATTAAGGATTTACTATATACTCTCCCACAGTTGTTAATGTTATTAGTTCGCGTGCGTGTCGCATGTCGCTTTTTGACTACTGTCAGGTTAAAATGCAGGTTTTCGCGTAATGGTTGAGGATTTTGAGAATTTCGTCCGAAAAGATGCGAGGGTTGGTATCTTTTTCGCTGTTAGGGTTTTGTTGCCTAAAGAACGCTCGAGGAAAAGGCAGTGATGATCGTGTTACATCTTGTTTTTCATTTTATTATGGTATTAGTTAACTCTGGAATTGAATCGACCCTAAAGCTCGTGAACTGCATGCAGTTCTCTTAGGTTAACCCTTAGGCAATTCGTCAATGGTGTTGTGAGGCTTTAGTGAAGCTGTGTATGGAAACTGTTTGATAGATTTTCGAACTTTCTGCATAGGGTGACTTTGGCATTTAAATTGTAATTTTAAAATCGATTCACCCACAATATCTTCAAAGGTGATCCTCCAAATATGGAACACAACGATATCTTTCGACTCGATTTTCTTCAATGAGGCGTACATTTCAACCTGCTCGCATCGAGAAGATTAGCTCAGTACTCGCATTTTCATATCCAATATTCGGTGACCGTCCTTTGGCTTGCCGCATGAGTTGTGTTTTATGTTTTATGCAGCTGCGGAGAAAATGAATATTTTGTGCAGCTAAGACAATCTTGAGTTTTGATGACAAGACTTCCCTGACGAGTCGCAATATATTGCTGGTAATTCTTGAAGCAATTCCCAGGAGCGACAATCGATTAACCCGGCGTTGATCGAATATTTCAGCTTTTTTCTTATTGAGCAAATACATGGATGTTAATGATAGTGTTTATTAGGTACAACAGTAGTGATGTACAATGGAATTAGTGTGGCTGACATTTCATTGTGTTTCGCCATCTCCAGAACCTGGAACGGTCGAACCGATCTGCAATATACTCAGTGAAATACTTCCATAACTCCAGCAGAAAAATTTAATGAACAAATTTTTGTATCGCATAGAAAAAGGATTCATTTGAAGCACTGATCGTTTAGCTGTTTTCTGAGTCTTCCAATTTTTCATTGCGGACAAACCGCTCAGAATATCGCACAGGTAAGAATATGCCTAACGCTGGCCTGTAAGAGAAGCCTGAGTATGGTGCAGGAATATTCGTAATTACGAGTCAGGTCCCGTTCATGCTACCCTTTATTTCTGACAAAGTAAACACAGATATCAAACGACGCCTAAAAACAGCAGGTTTGGATAACTCGGTAGCAGTAGTCGATACACTCCCAAGCACTTTCCCGAAGGGCCAGGTGGACCGTAACCGACTGTATGAATTATGAATCGTCTCTGCTTTTTAGAAAAATACGTAATTTTCCACAGTAGTAGAGATGTCGATTAAATGAGTCCTGGTATGATTGACCTATACTTTGTAAGGTATGCAGGCACGGATACATTGGTGAAATGGCTCTGCGTTCGCATAGGAGAGCACCTATCTGGAAGATGCAGTTCCAATCAAAAGAGTCCACTAGGCATGCGTAGGTAAGAAAAACATAGCGGGGTAGACTTTGATGTAATTGTCACTGTAATTTTCTTTATTGAAAACTTGCACGAAGTGGGTATTTTCTTTTCTACAAAACTCAATGGCCAACATTTTAGCGGCAACGCCGACGTCAGAGCTTAGACGTATATATCATACCATATCTGATTACTCACTTGGATACTTGAACGGTCTGTCTTCACGAAACATGCGGACCCCAACACATCTTCCATTCGTCTCGTCTTCTCGTGGTTGTCGTCTATGGCTGTGGTTTCGTTCGAGCATGGCCAGTGGCGCGAGTTTCATTCCGTGACCTGCAGAATATTGGCAGGTACGAATACAGCTGATGCGCATACAGACATTAATACAGCTGATTAATTCTTCTAGTAAATACGTCCTCCCAATGTTTAGGTGTCGTCCTCGGGGGCGGGTGCATTCTTTTGGCGTCCAATCTACAGTTCGTTTCGTCCATCTGTCGTGATCTTCCCATTATATAACCGGTCTAACTGTGCTTTACTACAGATGTGAATTCTTCTGGATCTCGAAGATGAGATAAATTTCTGAGATCTGAGCTGCACAAGTCGGCTAGTTGCTGTGAGTGCCGACTGATAATCAGAAGACATTGTACAAGCGCTCCGTGAGTCGTTCGCAGTAGTCTTGACGTGGTCGAAGTAGCAGCCCACGTCTCCGCTGCATGACAGAGCGCTGGGAGGACAGTTGATACGAAAAGATTAGCGCGTAAATTGATGTTCCTTGTTTAGTCGGTGGCTTCCTTGTGGGGCCCGAATGCGGCCCACGCTGCTTTCTTTCTTCTGTCAAGTTCCTCCTTCATATTGTTCTCCATATTCAGTGATCGACCAAGGTACACGTACGAGGAGGTCTCCGTAATCAAAGATGCGTTCAGTCTAATATGTTCATCACTGCACCATTGGTTTTTCATGAACTGGTTCTTCATGCGATTTACGCGTAGTCCGATTTTCTTCCTCGCTTCGTTAAGTTCCTTGAGCATAGCCTCTGCTTCAGTTATACTTTTCGAGAATAAGACAATGTCATCCGCAAAACGAGGGTTTGACAAGAATTTTCCATCGATGCGTATGCCCTTCTCGTAAAAATCAGGTGACTTCATTATCCACTGTAGTGCGACTGTGAACAGCTTTGGCGATATCGTATCGCCTTGTCGAAATCCTTTTTCCAGTGGGTATGGTAAGAGGTCAATGAAAAAGCTGTATTTTTGTGGTGCAGTTCCGCTAGCAGTCTGATAACGTTCTTATATAGTACGGATCCACTCCTTGATCGACAAGAGCTGACAAAACTGCGTTCCAATCCAGAATTTCTGGTATTCAATTGTAAATATCCATATTTATGTATACATACGTACGTAAACATGTATGTATGTGCATGTACGCGTACGTACGCGCATTTATACATGTATATATATATATATATATATATATATATATATACACTAGCGTACGCATACACATATGTACATGTACGCATGTATATACGCATATATATGTATATATGCGCCGGCAGTTCCGTAGAAAGAGCCTAATCTCGGCAGGCCTTCGAATCCTGAGGGTTTTTTTTTCTAGAAAGTATTATTCTAAGGTATAATTGTTCGTATTCATTATTCATAGAAGTGTTTATCATACATTGCACCTTTGTGTATTATTAATAGCGTCGCCACTGCTTGTGGCACAGATAGCTTTATCGATGTCTCTTCTATCATATCTCATTAACAAAAATCCCTTTAGGGGCCATTAATAACCCCCTTTTATTATAAACTACCACAACATCGTTGTAGTCACCGCACCCGTCGCGCGACGGCACCGTACGCAGCGCAGAATTTCAACGTCGTTGTCGACGTGTTAAATTTCGACTGGAGAGATCAGTCATTCATTTAGTTATCAAGTGCAAATTGAATAATTTTTGTTCCTTCTAATGCAGACTTCTAATTTTAGTAGGTAGAATTTGTAACAAAAAAAAGATTTCAAAAAAAATTTCGTTTTTTTTGATATCAAATTTATTAGAATAGTTTGTGGATCATTAACTAATGACTGAAAGTCTACTGGTCATGTTCAAAAGTAGTATAGAAGGCAAAGTTGGTAAATTATAGACTATATATAACCACAAGAAACTGGGTGGCATGGACAGAGCACCAGACCTCAAGTGAGCTTCAAACTCGCGATTATACGATCTAGAGGTTCACCTGCAACTCACTACACCACCAACGACTTCGCTTTGTCTTTCTCTCAGTCATGCTTCACTCTCACTCATCAACGGAAATGAAACCAAGCTCGCCTAAACAGGACTAAAATTTGACTATAATGTATAATATTGTCAACACCTGCATATTTTTGATCTTCAAAACCTATATTACTTTCTATTGCAAGAATTTCGCGTTGTAGTCGATCAGTGCGTCAACAATTTATGTATCCATTTGAAAATACATGTCGATCGATATGTATCGAACCAATTGGGCGATAGTCATACGCATTCGTTTTCATCGTATTGCTCAATTTAGTTTTTGATTCTATGCTATTTATCTCTGGATCTCTGACCTGAAACTGCGACATAACTTGCGTGGCTGGTTGAACCGTCGTTGAAGGTCAGTTAACAAACGGTTGCACTACGAGAATTCCTTTGACGTAAAGAGACATTTTGCGCACTTTGCAATAAAAATCACTGAAATTTGTCTCGAGTAAAGATGTTAAGAGATTCTTCTGTTTTCTGAATGTTCAGCGATCGAAAAGGGCATCAGTATTTTCAAAAAATCAATAAGATCCCAGCAAACGTCTACAAAATCCTCCCAACAGAGCATTCACATTTTAATGAACAACTTCCGAATATTTTCCTTTCTAAGGGTACTGCGTTTATTTTCTTTATTCGGTTACTTCTATGAATTTTAGTACATCAAGTCTGACCCTCCATTTTCCAGTGGTTTTTCCTAATGACTGATGAAAATCATGAGAGAACGAGAAACGTACTGCACACGCTATGATTCAGTCATTGAGCAATCTATCAGAAAACTCATAAACACCCCTTCTCTTACGATAATCATTAGGGATAGGAATTATTCTGTCCATGCAACTGATGATCTTTATTCATTCAGAAATATCACTACTGCACTACGCTATGAGTAAATCAATAGATGTTTTACCTTTACGCATAAAAGAGAATTTGTTTTTATTCCCGATAGTGTAGCTATAGTGATGCAACTATCAGGAAGCAAGGTGCTGTTTCGGCTCCCTACTCTGAAACTCTCTTTTTAACACTTTAAAGGCTTCGGGCTAGCTTTCTTTGAGATTGTAAAAATTGACTCGATTAGTATTCTACGACATTTATAAAGAAGAAACTCCTCAAACAGCAGTTGAAACAACGGACGGAATGTCCGAAGACCTTTGAGTTGATGAATGCATGTAGACGGATTGTACCACACACACCTTTGGAAGCAATAAATCATGTAATGTTCATATACTGACCTCAAGGATACACTCTCACACTGAACAGAGTAAGATTAGCGGACTTATGCCAAATGAAAAGAGACCGAAATTTTTTTCACTTAAAGCCAGTGCCAGGCCAATGAGATGAAGGCCGTATAACGTAAATATTGAAAACAGTGTTGTTCCAAGCACAGACGGGAACATACCTTTGAAACTTCCCTTCATAACAAATTAAGGAAGCACTATTATGAAAAGGTGTCTAAAGAACCGGTCTGGAAATCTCTGTAAGAATTACGGATATCCCACTCAATACATTACGTCACCAATTGCTCCGAAACCGTTTGTACGACCGTCTATGTAAGACAGATATTTGCGTGGTGTGCTTTTATGGCACAACATATGATAAGGAATACATTGACGAAACGGCAAGCCACTTTGGGTGCACATCAAAGAACCCCCTAGACGGAAAATCGAACAGTCAAACAGGTGCGCATAGGGTAGAAAAGCACAATCATGCAAACTTTGATGTGGTAGTCAGAATCCTGGGGAAAGAGTCAAAAACATCAACACAAATAACCCTTGAGGCCTTTTGGATAAACCGCAAAAGTCAAAAAATGGGCAGAAGGGGAGAGTGCCTGAACATAACAAATGATATGACACCTTATCTCAGATTCATTTTCTCGTCTACACATAATTCATTTCTCATAGTGTATCACATAACAACGTTGATCTCTCCCATATAGGTGTTAAAAAGGTGGGGTTTTTGTATAATAATAAGACTGTCGAATTATTTTGTATCAGATTCTTAGTGCATACGAATATCAACCGAACAGTCACATAAGTTATGATATACTACGTCTAAGCTCTGACAACGGCGTTGTCGCCGAAACGTGAGCTAGCGAATTAAAAAGAAAGGAGTATCAACTTTGTGCATATTTTGAGTAATGAAAAGGGTACTTCATAAGAAATTTTTACCGTTTGCTTACTTTGATAATGATTCAAGTGAGTGATGGTAGGCTACTAGTAGTCTTGTCAGATTTGATTGTTATTGTAGATATTTGGTGAATATAAATCCTATTGCAAACACTTAGTGCTTTGTATCAATTTGACCGTTCCAGGCTCTGAAGAAGGCGAACGACAGCCAATATTGTATGTAATAAATCTTCCTAGGAACGGACTGTACAACATGTTTCGTATTCTAACAAGCGAGGTTCTAACTTTCTGTCTATATAGATGAATTCTAGGTGATATGCAAAACTCTGGATCTCAGGCGGATTCAACCGGTGTTTCACCATTGCGGCGCCCGTATAGAACTGCTACTTCGAGGCCGTTGCTTTTGTTATTACTCTTTTTGCAATATAAAGTATCGGAGCTGTCGGAAACTAATCATCAACGAGTTTAGTGTGATAAGCACATTTTGGCATTAAGCTAAGTCAAGCTATCTGCTAATGGATCTATGAAGTCTAAAAGAATTTTTTATTTCCTACATTTTTAGCCGCTTTGTGATGTTTTGATAATAAATCCAGATACCTTGACTGATATGTAGAACTATGATGGTCAGGTAGCGGTTGAATCACCGCTTTGCGCTTTCCCTGTGCGCGTCAGAAAGGGTGATAGCAGAGCAACGCCCCGGTGTTGTAGTGGTAGCAAATATAATCACAACCCCAATACATGGCTAGAAATGCGACAGAAAAGATACAGCATTAAAATTTTCGGCATTAATCAATCCTTGAGAGATTCGCCATGCAATCGTCTTTAATTTTCAATTTCGTTTGAGGTAAATGAATGCATATCTGGCCTTTACAATGACTTGCTGAGGCCAACCGATGATATATCAAGTTAGCATTACCTATCCTCCCAGACAAGTCTTGTATCAGTTTACCAATCCCGGAGAATTGGAAGGCTTGATGAACCATGAACGCGGAATTGAACCATGGACCTTGTATGCGACGGAGCTTCTCTGACCACTGCGTCCCGCCTTCCGATAAAATAGACAAATCTCACAATTTATCCATAACTTCGCGTTTAATCAGCAAAAAACAGTCAATTGACTGATTAATGCCAAGGTAGATGGAAAGTCGTCCTGGACTCATTTTGAACTCTGCGAGAATCTCAATTATAATAATTGAACATCTCAAATCAACACATCCAAGATACTAACACTAACTAGCATCAGATCTTCAACGTCGACTTAGATCCAAATGGCTCCTTGTTTCATGTTTGTTCTCATGAGTAATTAGGAAAATCCGATCAGAAATCACTAAAACGTCTATTTGACCAAGTGGAAAAACTGAAGAACGCTACACCTCTCGCTCTTGTGTTTTTCTTTTCTAGTATTTTCGACAAAGTAGTCGATCGACCACGAGTAACACGGAACTACAATAACCAGTTCATAGCAAAAATGTTTATTTTTGAAAATTGATAGGTGTACTTTATTGGCCGAACATCACTCCAGAGTGTGTTCACTTCCGCATTTTTCGACTAAAATTTTAGGAGCTCACTACTAGTCTTGTCCACTTTCATTTTTCATTATTTCACAGTGACCAGTTTCTCTTGAAATATGTGCATTTAAATGGTACAAACAATTCCCCAATGATTTATTAGCAAAACATTACCGACTCATGTCGAATGTGACCCGTATAAAATGACCGTTCTCTCATAATATAACAACAAATAGCTCACAACAATCAACGGCAGTTACAGAAATCCTTTGAAAGTGTGCTGCTGTCGGAGGAAGGGGAGGGGTCACCTTTAATATACTATACCGACTTTTAGTCTGAAAGAGTGTTTTCTGCCAGAAAATGAGCACTGGACGCTTAACGATCACTTGACTGACCACCTGATGGTGGAGTTACCATTGAAATACTGCCTTTGATCACCCGGTTGATAGCAGAGTCCAAGATAGCAAGCCGGTGCCGACGAAGGACAATCAGAACACCGCTGCTTGTTTCCTGTAGCCCATTTGAATGCTGGCACCTGGAAGCAAACATCGTACCATACCCAGTAACAATTTTATACTAGCACATTACCGGGGATTACTTGGAGTACTCGGATTTCTCTTGTGCATCTATAGTACCTTCCAAAAAGTAATCATGTTATAGCACCTCCCCAAATTTCATTTTTGTACTCTCTTTTTGAGATTCACGAAAGCACCTTGATCACAAACAGTATACTAATCACGTTTCAAAGTTGGATGTAATACTGAGTGAAAGACTTTTTTTCTAGATCATCTAATGAATATGGTAATCGGAATGTCAGTTATCGCTTCGCGACAATTATCACGTATAAAAAAATCACAAAAAAAAACTCTCATTGGACACCCACAAGCGTTAGATAGGGCGCCAGCGCTGTGTGCAAATGGGTGAGATTGTGCTAATATTTCAGTACGAACGACAACTGAAAAAATGTCTTACTAACCGGATAATAGTGTCCTGCTCGACCAACAAGTACAATATTTCCTTGTGGATTGTAATGACATACAAAAACGTTGCGATGACCTCGTCCAAGTAGACCTTGAACGTCACGACATCTTGCAAATCCACATCCAACTAAACTCGTTTTTGCCCATACCACCTTAAATATTACTAAGTACTATCATTATTGCACTCATTCTATGTAGAAACCTCAATTACCGCTGTTAATACACTGAAATATCATAATCTCTTTAAAAAATCTAGAAATTCATATACATTCCAAGTTATTGTTTACTGCCTTAATTTTGACTCATAAGGGCGAAATGGGCGCCGTGGGCCGAGTGGTTGTGATGTTGGTCACGGCGCGTGGATCCAAGCTCCACCCCCACTTCTCTCCGGCAGTCAACAATAACGTCCTATGGAACGCCACAGCAAGGCTATCCTCGAGACTGCAAGGAGACTTGCTCAATCAGTATTCTATGCCGTTTAAGAAGAAGACGGAAAACGATTTGCATGCTTGAAGTAGTGGGATCCGCACGGTGAAAAAAAGTCCTGTGATGACGGATCAAGTTAAATGTTAAAGTAAGGGCAACGTACGATGTGAATTGCAATAAAAATGTTGAGATAGTTGCAAAAATTGGAATCTGATGCCTCTGTGAGACTCGAACCGCCATTCTAGCTTTCCGAGGTAGCACGCACTCGCACGACAGCGTCGAGGCTTTTGCTTTCCTTTGTCTGAGCATTGTCTACCCTATCCGGCTGCAGTCAGTAATTACCCGTCAACGTGATTTATCCAGATGCCAGGCTTTTCTGCCACCATATTTCAAAGACCTTGTCTCGGCTAACCCATCTATGAAAGCGCCATGAGCTCAAAAATCTTAGCAGTCATGCGAAAATTAATTTCTCCTGTTTAAGACGGCTATGCTTGGCATGATAAACAACCTAGTCAAAACTGAGACAACTTCATTCTCTTATATCCGATACATTATTCGTAAACTCTTACTCAAGTGTAGCATCGTTTAAGACTCTTACTAGTGCTTGTAAACCGAAAGAGAACATTTGAGAACAGACTGGTATATGAGGTGAAGATACACTGAGCGAAAGAACTATGGAGATCGTTCTTTTGTCACATAAAGTCTCGGTTAATTTCTAATTATTCTATCAAAAAAACCGACAAATCCATCCAGCTTTACGTTTATTTATCTAAAAGCACCTCAACCCTGACCACTAGGAGGCACTTTTTTTTATCAAATTCAACAATCAACGCCGGCCGGTCGAAAGGCAAGAGCGGTTGACGGCCGGAAGTCACTTATCAATCAAATGAGGCCAGGATACGATAGGATTGGAGAAAAGAAAGTGAGAAGGCAACGCTGGTAACATCAATCATCAATAATTTCCAATGTTTGAAGAACGAAAATAATGGCTATACGATGAAGAACATCCGCTTTGTTCCTCTAAAAGTAATACTGTAATGTCTTCTTGAAGAAGTTTTATATTATCTTCAGAGCATATTAACAGCAAATTATAGGCATTGAATATTTTTGTCTGTTTCTCAGAAAAGACCTCAAAATAAGATCGATATAAAATGATAATCTGTAAAGATCCTAGATCCTTTATTGTCAGTATTTGTCATAGAATTAAAAATTAAATATAGAAGAACTACGCGTGATGTAAGAGTTATTCCTTTAGTTGAGAAGAAAATTAAAAGCTGAAGTTCATTTTTACTTGAACATAATGACCGCAACAATGTTTGTAGGCGTGGTTGCATGCGCATCGTGGATCGTGTACCTAGAATTTCTTAATTAAATTTAGCTTCGTTTTCAAGAAGAGTTTAATACATAAACTATCTTCGGGGGCATGAAATTTTATATATATGTTTCTTTTCAACTACTTGTTTAGCTGACAAACTTAAAGGAGTAAACGGGGAGCGTTCAGATTGGTGCCGGCTCGAATAACTCGGTGACAAACGATATCCCATGTGACCAAGGATCAAACGCATCTACTTTATTTATATTCATGTTCAAACCATATACTTTATCATTCATCCAATATAGTAGAAAGATCATATTAGTATAAGAGATTAAACAGTTAAGTTTTCAACGTTGATCAATCCTGGAGAGATGTGTCATTAATTTGACCTTATCACTCATCGCTTGAAAGTAGTTGAATAGATGCCTGGCCTTTACAGTAGCTCGCAGTAACCTCCCAATGTATCGAGTCAGTGTTGTCATCCTATCGGACGGATTCGACACCGATTCGCTCATTACGGAGAAAAGAAAAGCCTTGTGAGTCTAAGGCATGGAATCAAGCTAGTGACTATGTGTAATAGAGGGTATTTTTGACCACTGCGTCACATGCGGCCAAGCTTGTGTTTGAGTAAAGGAGAAAATTGCTACTGTCAGAAACTAACGCTCTGACTCACAATTTCTATCTTCATTCTCTGCCCAATACATTCTAAGGGCAGGGTACGATGCCTATGTAGTCACTGGAGTGCTTAAATACGAGCGAAACCCACAAAGAAATGCTGGTTTCAGCTATACGACTAAGGGTTCGATGTAAAGCAGTGATCATATACGTATGAGTTTTTCGTCTATCATCGAGTTAATTACATGTTCCTGTCGTATAAGGGTCCTTGGGAGAGGTAATCCTTGTCTAAAGTGTTTCTCACTCTTGAATAACAGAAGCATGAGCAATGTGTCGAGAAGCCGTTCTCTTCGGCTCGACAAAACTCTTCGCTGAGTAGGATTACTAGCAGAGTATCACATATGAAGATTGCATTTCTCATCGATTCGAAAAACCTCATGAGAATCCATTCTTAAGAGCAAATCAACACTCAATCTTTGATATTGCATAAGAAGCACTTGTATACGTAGCTATACTACAGATTTAGGTTTTCTGTGGCTAGCGTAGCCTAATGGTGTGAGAAACGCTGCACAAATGGCCTTTGTTTTTATCCAGTTGTTGGTTTGATCATACTCATCCGGCAAAGCATTCCCCTCCATTCATCCTAGGCAGACATAATTGCACGGGCCCCAATCAGATTTATGACGTTACGTATTCAGCCGAATATATCAAAAATTCTCAAACGAATGATCAACATCAAACGCGTTACTGATTAGATTTGACCACGTATAACCGCCATAACGTTTGACGAATCACCTACCTCGTTGAACCAGAGAGTAATTGCATTTGAATAGTTACTGAATGGAGCGGCCCAGATGTTTTCGCCAATGTTATGCCGACCTCTCGAATGTCGGAAATCACAGGTGTTAGCATGTCGTTGTGCTGATGCCGCCAACTCTTCTGACCAATACAGCATGTTCATATCCGATGCTGGTACCTGAACTTTTCAGACGTTTCGGAAAAACTACACATAGGTAATCTTCGCTTTCACTTGCTTCAACAATACAAAGTACAACCGACAATGCTGTTGTTCTCTGACTTTATCACATAATTTTCATATTTTCTTATATTATGTGTTTCTTCACTATCCAATACTCTCAAGTATTTTTTTCACTGCAATGGATGAAGGATGGTGAGGTGTTATGATTCACAGCAGCAGCATGGGGTTCGACAAAACAGGCACGAATCCACGCACAAACCGGGTGTTTCCTACATAGGTAGCAGTTGCTGAACAACCAAGGGAATGAAGGAGTTGCTACGAACTGCACTGTATATGAAAGTGGACCATCTAATTAACGCAGTAGCTGCAAGTCTCACTAGGGATTGATAGATGACGCTTAAATCAGTTCTAAAGGAATCTGAGGCATGGGACAAACTGATATGTGGTAAATATTTTATCCCTCAATCCAGTCGGCTTAGAGACTTAACTTTCTTTTCTTCACACCACTTCACGTGGAATTGAAATGTCCTCTCTACCTCTTCAACGTTTCGCGTTATCCCACGATTTCTTTCGCACTATTGCTTCATTTAGTTTTTCTCTAATTCAGATCGGATAAATGTTAATAGGCTGTAGTACGTTAGAAAGTGTTCTACTAACTATTAATCAAGGACGCATAGAAAGGCATGCGCAGCGCGGGTTAATTAACTGCGAATCGAAGTGGATTTCCCATTGACCGACCACTACCGTGCTGCACGGGTGACCATTTGGGGAAGTCTCTTGCTGCAACTCATAAGCAAAACTTATTCAAGTCGATAGTCAATGGAGATAAGTCCTGCGCCTACTACGAGAGCAACACGTGCCACGCCTACTGGTTATCTCTCAGCGATGTCCGCATCTCAACTCAAGCCTGCGATCCATGCACGGAAGATTATAGACCCAGTCTCCTGAGAATGGCATGGAATACTGTTTTGAGAACTGTTCGAAAACAAGCAGACAATCAATGCCGACGTCTACGGGAATGGAAGTCGACCGCAGCAGCGCGGGAGAAGCGTCAGAAACGACTCAGTAGTGTCTCCCTTCTCCACAACAGCACCTGGCTTCACATTTGCAAGGCCACATTTTGCAAAAAACTAGGGTGGACCAGGTTACCACATCCATCGTATAGCGCTGTCATTACTTCGTCGAATTATCATTTCTTTCGTGGCGTAAAGCACCATTTGCGAGAACAATCTAAAAATTACAACCAGCTCAAAGGTGACCTCAAGTACTTCTTAATTGTCAGTCTCATTTAGGGATCAACCAATCTTTGCTTAGAAAATAAGTGCATATCATTGATCATCATGATGGTTATGATGTTTATTGGTTGATTTCTCTAAATTAAATTCAACTGTATGAACAGAAGTGCCGAAATGAGAAAGAAACTATGGAACAACCCATCATATATTTTGTCTATGTTATTCATCGCATTCTACATACGAGAATTCACACAAAAAACTAGCAGATTCGCGCGAGCATTGAGGAAGTGAACCTGCGGAATGTTGAATGTTAGTTCCGATACTGTCCATTACTCTTACTGATGTCTCTGTAAACCTGCTTACTTTTCTGCGCTTTGTGTCCACGCAAAGGACCCGCTGTGAATTTGAAGGTTAATGCGTTGCGATTTGTTGAGGCACTATGTGATCGATGCCTACGTAAGGAGTTGTTTTATGAACACGACCGAAGGTTTTGTCGAAGCAATTTCCGTGATCTTTATAAGACCCGAAGAGGAGGAAAGCGTTTGAAAGTTCAGAAGACACCGACAAAATACAGTGACCTTGCTCGTATCCGCTCATCAAGATGACGGTAATCATACGATCAGCTTCAATCTCAACGAAAATCAATCGAACGACGGTTGTGAGAGATACAAACTAAAATAGATGCGTTAAGTTTATTTTGACTTTCATAGGCTCACTAATTACACAGACATCGTTGTGCGCTATGAAATTATTTCCATCATCGATCCAAAGAAATACTTTCTTTTGGAAAACTCTATCAGCTGCCTTTAGCGAGATATGGCCATGAATGGATTGAAACCATCGCAACAAAATCCATCGGAGCCAGCATATCTCACGAAGACAAACAATTATTCATGTAAAAGGATGATTTCTCGTGATTAAAGAATCAATCTCCCATCCATGAATGACCTTGAGTTGTTAAGTGCCGAGACAGCGTGGCGCCCATACGAGGGTGTAAATGCGCTCGTATTCGTCTTCAATCACCTAAATCACTTGAAACCCCGTTAGTCACCGAGTCGCCGGATGCACTACCACTAAAAGACGATAATCGGCCTCGTCACGCGCCAAAGTAGCACAATGGACGTTGCTCGTTAGAATAGTTCCTATGCGACATTCTCGCAATGCTATTACTCATGAAGAAATAGTTCCTTGTATATCACCAAACTATCCCATGAGGGATAGGAACGGTCTGCAGTATTTTGACGTAGCATTTTTAAACTCAACAAAAGCTTGTTTTTTGCTGGAAGTGATTGTAGATCACCTTTTATACTCGTGGAAACCTGACGGAATCGATGCGATGGCGCAATCTGGGCACATGTAAGCACACAAACACATTAGAGAAAAAGGACCGACTCCTTTTCCAGTTGTATCTTAAATGAAGCCCATGGACACTGTGATTCGTTAAACACCTAATCGGTACCCGCATGGTAACACACCCTCAGAACGATTGGTGTAAAGTCGCTTACATTAGTGAACCACATAGCTCGCTTGACATTGTATATAGTAATACATCATGACGAATACATACTTGTTACTTACCATTCTTCGATAACGATTGTGCTCATAGGTTAGCCATTTCTTCATATAGTCGTTCGGCGGGTCTGAACCGACTAACAACTGATCACTGAACTGGAATCGTGAGAAGAAATAGTTGCGTTTCTCACGAATCGTCTCTGTTGTATCTGTTAATGATAAAAGTTATAAAAAGTTTCAAGTTTTCAAGATCTGCAGAAAGTTTTCATACACCTCTTCCATTAGTCTTTTTTGCATTTTAAAGGTTCAGGAAATTAAACGCTGACCACAGCCTTGACCATTTCGCCGAACTACGCTTTCATTCCATTTCTCATCAACTATCATTTATTTAACCTCATTTACAGGCATAATCATGCAGTCAGTATAAAAGTCGCAAAAGCACAAAAATGATTAATTACCATTTTAAAGATTAGTTTCTTCGTTCTGATTCACTTATTGATTATGAGCTATTCACTGTCTTCAAATGGCTTCGTCTTGCAGTCTTGTTTCAACAATCACATGATCAAATCAACCGGAGACCTGATCGAAATGTGCTCACGTGATCATATAGTAGTAACCTGACCCAGTTGTTGCAGGAACAAATTATTCTTATCATGAAAAATGAGAAATCACCAGAAAAAGTAACATGGAAGGACAATTTTCATTGCAAGAAGGTAATCGAGTAACAAGGAATGAGTATATTCCATTGAAATATGAAAGCCTAATGGCACTGTCGAAATGTTCTAAGGCTGCAGAAGACGCCTATTCGAGGCCTCCATTCCCACGAGGTTCGTAGATTGCCATGAAACCTGACTGGCAATGAATGTCTTCTATCCGCCGCTAATAGTGATTCTTTATCCTCAGCTATTTCGAAGCTGATAGGCGTTCCCAGTTTTAATCTCACGAAAAGAAAGGATATCGATGGAAAGACGCAGTCAGGTGGATTTCTAAAACATACCAGTACGCGAAACTTCCGGTTGACTGGGCGGAAATGGCACAGTGTACGCGGCGATGAGTTTTCCGATTAAGAGAAACAATAAGTAGGGCATCTCTGAAAGTAACAAAATCTATACGATACTGCCATACCACGAGTATATTTTACGAGAGCATTTCAGTCATGGTCATATTGTACAAACAGAATCATTGAAGTTAGTCCTCTTGAGATCAGTGGCATATCTTTCAGGGACGAAAAGCAACCAAAGTGCATAATGAGGACAAGTCCTTTCGAGATTGTGTAGCCCAACGCATGGAGGATTTCTGCTAAGTAAATCAGGTCATTGGTTCAAACTCCAAGTTACCTGACCCCTTTTGGAGTCGGTAATATGACACCACAGTAATTTAGAAAGACTGAAATATCAAACAGATCATAGGTAGATTCCGCAAGTCATCATATGCGCAAGTAAGCATTCAGTAATCTTTGCGATGCGATGAATGGATTCGAATGCATGGCGCAACAATGCAATGCAATTCATTGGTCAATGCAGTACGTCTCAACCTGTACCTTTCTTCCTTTTTAAATAGCTAATGGGAAATGGATTAATGGTATCACGAAAACATGATGCATCTATACAACTCGGCATTTATTTTTTTCACGCCAATATTCTAGACAATGTTCTGCCAACGCAGTGACTAGTTCCGTTTTAACTCATTGGCGATGCCGAACGATGTCGGCGACAACTTCATCACAGTGTTCGATCGACGAATCATTGATGTATTTGGAGCACTTAGATACAAATTTGTTAAAAAATAATTAATTTAAGTTCCACAAGGTTGCGATGGAAGACATTGTTTTCTCCTTACCTATTCCACCCTTCAAATAAAAAGATTTCTAGGATTTGAGTCCAAGTTTACCAAAATATAGAGTTCGATTTGGCGAGTCAATCGTTTTGTCATGTGATATTCTGAGATTTTAGCACTATCAATTATAAGCAATGCTCAAAATTTGTAACGTTTTTACTGCTTTTTTCGCAGTGAAATGATGATTCATATATACCTAAAAGAATTGAGTGGATAGCAAAAATACGACGTCAGACGGAAGTCGAATCCGCGTTTCATCCGTGTCATCCACGTCCCCGATATGGAAGAAACGCGGGTTCGACTCGTGTTTGCGGTATTTTTGCTGACCACTCACTTCTCTTAAGTATATACCCAATGCTCTATCGTTGTTGAAAGCGTTCATTATAGATCTCCTCATGTATCCAAATTTTTCTCAACAGTGCCGGGGATATTGCAGTAGTTTTGGTAGTGAACCAACCACACGACATACTGGTTGCAAAAGATTAATGACAATGACTTGAAATTGACGGGAGACCGAGACTACGAGGTCATGTTTGACAGGATTAGAGCGGCGAAAGGAGGGTGAATGGACGTCACTTCCGAAAAATCAAGAAACATCTAGCGCTTCGTTCACCTCGCAGTTAGGTCAAGGAAAATGTGCGATTTTTTTGCGAAGTGATCCGTGTAGATTTATTGCGCTGCAGCAGTAAAGGCAGTATCAGCAGCGAAAGTAGAAGGGAGATGGTCTCGAATACGGTAGTCATCAGCTAAACGCATCCATTTTTTTCTATGAATGATGTAAACTCAGAAATAAAAGATGGTTAAAGCTTGCGGCGTCAGTCAATCCCTTAAAATTGAGTTATGGATTCAACTTCAGCAAACAATGTTACAGACAGATGATCACATATTTGGTCTATACATTGATTTACGGCAATCTATCAACCCATCTGGTCAGTATTGTTATCCTCTCAGACAAGATCGCTACAAAGGAGGAACTTTGTCAGAACCTGGGCTCAGGTCGAAAACCACAACACGTGGGTATTGCATAGCCCACTGAGCTACACGCGCCCTGAACTACATTAAATTTATATATACTCAAAAGTGGAGCAGTGCCTTGTATAGGATACAACTCGATAACGTTACAATCATCGAGCGATAGAATACATAGAGTTAGATTTCACATCCACCGCCTGAAGTGGAGAGACCAAGATTCTATACATTGGATGCTTAGCGCTTGGCTTGTGGAGTAAATATCACCTCACCTACAGCTAATAACTGATATCGCGACGTTGATGAATATGACCTGTTTATATCAAGCCGTTTTGAAAATGGTTTTCGTGCTGACTAGAAACCTTTTCATAGCCTTTTCAAACGAATTTCAACATCATAGTGGTGAAAAACATAATCAGTTGAGAGCGGGTCTTATATCAAACTAATCTTCTATAGCGGGTCTTATATCAAACTTCTCTTCAATCAGTTTCCTTCTAAGCACTACAGATCTGACTCTTCAGAAATTTTTCTCAGTGTAATCTGACTTACGAGAAATTTTACATCTGAGCTGAACAAAAAATCCGCAGTTTGTGGAGATATTATTCAATCCTATTTAGCTGAAAATGAAATAAAAGCAAACCTGATCATTCAAACTGTTACAATTCAACAAATGGACAACTCATCAAATTAAAGAATTGCACGAATTTTCACGCGTTTACAACAAATTGAATAAGCGATCGATCCACTTGAAAATAAATTGAAAGTTTCAGTGCTGTGTTAAATAAGAAAGCGGTTTTTTATTAATTCTCGTAGTCAATTTGATTCAAAGGTAACTTATTTGAATCTGAGAAAATTACTTATTAGAAAAGTTATAGACAAAAATGTTATTCAAATCATTCGCTCTCAGTGTTGTAAAAAATTGTATGGGCTTTTCTTGAGCTAATTTTGAAAGAACGATAAGACCTCAATCTGATGCCTTAAAGATGGATTGAAGAGGAACTTAGATTATATTATAAGGGAAACCTCTCAAAAAGACTTTGTCGGACCTCTCTCTACCTGCATCGCTGACGAGGAAGTCCATCGTTCATTTGATAATCGAATTAAACTCAACGTGATTGGTACAGTACGATTTGTGAAGGCTTATTCGACAAGCAGCAGGAATAGATATGCTATATATCCTATGAGAAAAGTCATTTCATTAAGGATCCTCTGAGATGTTTATCACATATATGAGACATAAGTGAGTAGGATACTTCAGGAAAAAAGACCCACCACTGATCTTTCAAGTATAAAAATCAAACGGTTAGCCTTCTTTGATAGGTAGGCAATTGGCCTAATTTTTGCAAAAGATTTTTGCCAAATTTGGGAAAGTTAGCTGAATAATTAGATGTGGCACAGTATAGTACGTCTAGGCTCTAAGGAAAGCGCAAACGCCGAGATATTAACCATTGTATTTGAAGGAATTTATTAACATCGTGTAAACTTCAGAGGATAGTTCGTAAGTTACTGTTTTTAGTAGATGTAGGAGCAAAGCGGGGTACGAAAGCGGACGGATCGGACAACACTGGACAGGGTTCAAGGTGGTTTCTCTGAGCAACGCAGAGATGACATTTGCTCTTTTATAGTACTCAGACGGAGACCTTCTCCACGAAACTCCGCCCCAGAAGTTCTTTTTCGCATTAGCAAACAAAGGGCAGTCCAAATCGGGCGGGCGGTAGAATGGACGTACCCGACGGAAACGCATAAGACGATGAATGTAGGGCTGGTTGCACATCATCCACCGGGAAGCCCGTTTCATGGAAGTAACCACATAAAATCCACTGTTGAGGCCACTTCAATAATTGTTACTGCGAGGCCCAAGTAATCGGCTCAAATACCGAGAAGAGTACTTCAATAAGAATATTTATTTGTCCTTGCGCAGGAATCTCGATGACATATAAAAAGTTCCCGAATTAAATGAAAGCGAGTAATCTTAAGGACATTTGAAGAAAAAAAATTGTCAATTTACACTGTCCGAATCACTTCTTCGCACCATACATTGAGGAATGTCCATAAGAATACATCTATAGAAGTCTGACAATTGAAAACAGCTTACTAAGCGAATTTTTGCATGTTAAAATCGATTTCATGCTGGCTCTGATCAACAACTTGGTCACAACTGAAAGCTCAGATATCAACTGCGCCCTGAACTCTGTGCATTCGAATTATAATAGTCAATCTTTTCATAACTTTCAACTGTGTATCATCTCCTTTGATTCGAACTGAATAGAACTTGAACTCTTAAACGTTTCACTATGGTCATTTTTTCTCTGAATTTTCTCAAGAAGAAATTCAAAGAATAACTGTGAGGACAGGATGTCGTCTGGTGACACGTTCCTCACAGGGATGATTGAGTTTTTCATTCTCACAAACTCACATATCAAAACATATTTATGCATGAAATTTGAGAATATATACACTTTACCATAAGCAGAAGAACTAGACAAATCAGTAGGTAGCAACTTTTGAAAGTTGCCTACTGAGATTATTTTGATGATAAGCAACAAAATTTATTCTATCAAGATAAAAACATACTATGAGAAGGAAGGAGAAAAAACGCTGGGCTATGCCATTCATACAAATTGCAAATTCGTGAAAACTATCTAACTACCTAAGACATTATCCAACTAGTGCTGACAGTATGAGAATTGACAAATTTGGTAAAAAATCTGCAAAAAAAATGGACTCAATTCGAACATTCGTGCTTCGACAACATTACAGACACATCGCCTGAACAACTCTCGAAAAAACTAGCAGTTTTGAATATAATCGTCAAAAAGTAGATAGCTTTCAAGAACAGACAGGGTACATTGAACTAGTGACCAAAGAAGAAAGATGATTAGACAAATATTCACAGTAGACTAAAACAAAAGCATGAAAAGTCGAAAGACTAACTAAAACTAAAGCGTGTGAAACGAGGGATGAGCCCCATGTTGAAAATTTTACATAACACTGTAGAAAAAATAAAACTATGAGAAGAAGCTCATAGTCAGAGAAAAATGTTTCACGGAAAATTATTTCACAAGTGAAATTTATTTCCTGCTAAATTCTAAAAAGCTTCATCAGCAGTAAAATTGAGAACTAGAAAAATTTCTGACAAACATTGGCTCCTTTTATGCCTGCGTAGGTATAGTTGATACTCATATCGTATCTATTATTGAAAAGAGACCAATCGGCCAAAATCAAATGGACCATCGTATTTAATCGTAGTCAGAAAGATTTTCCGTGTAAATCATAGAATTCTCGTACTATGTACATAGTGTTTGATGAAATGAGTGACCATGAAAGGTTTACGGCTCGATCACCACCACCGGCGGCTGCTGTTGTCGGTCTCGTTTACGGAAACAAATGCAGCAACAACAACAGCAGAAGCATAAGCAACTGAGGAACATTAGCGCATAGGTGACGGTGATGAACACAAAAGTGAATACGTATGTCAGCTGATCACAATAGTCTGGTCCAGCTCGTGGGTCGTAACTAACGTGGTCATACACCCAATACACCCATATCGTGCCAAGAATAAACCTGGAAGCGAAAATACAATCTCCATCGGCATCTCTTTAGGCGTGATAGATATTTCCCACCTTTAGTAGACCTTCACTACAACTTATCACTAGTTATTTACTTATCACAGCGACTTAAGTTCGTGGAAGATTGCACACATTATGCTTCACTTTACCAAAGTGGCCTTTAATGGTTCATCTTTGGTCATCACTTATGATTTTTTCAGAGTACATTCCTGTTACCGAAAATTAAAGAGGCTGAATTCCAAAATTATCTCATTCCATCTAATTTTTTATGTGCGTTATTATCGCACTCAAATCAACAACGGATATCACATAAGAAGAATTTAGCAAGAAACGTCGTGTAAACCTGCTCATGCCGCTGAATCCGCATTACTTTTTCAACCCTATGGAATACTTTATCGGAAAAAACCGAAATGCTTCGCTATTCTGCTTTTGAAATTTTTGAATTTCATTGAACTTTACGCTAAGAATTTTCATTCCAGTAGGCGCGTCTAATGATAAACTTCAAGTTTGCTGTATAAAGATGATGCAAATCCGACGCACCATATGGCGACAAATATGCTGAGTAATCCATCAATTATACGAATAATGATCGGACGTGGTAGTTTCTGTTGATCCTAGAATTAAAACTAAATTTCTAACATTCCAAGGTCAAAAACTGGAGTTTTAATTGACCAAGATAATCTGCGTCACAGAAGAATGAATGCAACAAAACCTTGAACCGAAAAAAGAAGTTGATAGCACTGCGAATTAGCGACACAGTTCCCGTCACAATCAACCACGTAGGAATCTTCGGATTCACATCGCATTCATCCCGATTGATAGAACCGATTATCACCATCATGATTGGCACAATATTCAGAATTGCTAGTACCACTGCTGCTGCCACTGAAATAAAGAAATAAACTAATTAAAACACATAAGTAATGAATATAAGTAATGAATAAAAACGAATAATGAATAATGCGCATAAAACAAATGGATATTTAGTGTCGCTCCGTTGTAGTATACCTTCTAATTGTTAAATCACTTGGCACTTATGCTACTCTACATGTTCCGCCAGTTCATCAGTTTGATTACTGAACAAAGTAAGGCACCGATAACTAAGGTCTTTTGATTACATTCGTATACCAAATCTGCTGCGTTCCATGCACTAAGATATTGTGGGCGAATGTGCTTGTTCTTAATTCACAATAGGAAACACCAAGCAGATGTTCGACCAAATGATTCACAAGATTCACTCAATTGCTTGTTGTTTTTGAACGGGCATATCAAAGTCTACAATTACTAAACAATTCCTGTAGAATCAAGCTCTATCATCTACTTCATCACCGTTAAATCCTTTCGGGACCACAGTCCTAATCATTGACGCGCACTTTGTAGTTCATATAGGGTTCTTCCTCCGTTTTGGATATAGTTCTAGGTTTCCTGTTATAATTAGATACTTCACAATTTTCTCTACATGTTCATATGTTTTGGTGCAAATATAACTACAACACACTAAAAGACCACTTCAAAAAATAAACCAATCTAACGTATGTACCGTCACTTGCCGAGCTACCGAATGACTACTAAAACTCCATTGGAAAGTAAATCATAAAGAATAGCGGAGCACACTAAGCACTCCGAAGGCGAATCGTAATTAATATTCGACGTTACTACAACACAGTAAAAGCTTTATTTGGAAATTCACTTTATAATCAGAAATGCCGCTTTTCAAGCTACCGAATGACTACTGGAACTCCAGTAAAAAAAACGTTGTCAGGTGAAAATGTCAAGCAAACACGAGTGCAAATCATACCATACACTTAGAGGAAAAGAGATATAATTTCTCTTCGTTGCTAAAGCTAACTAGAAAGCGTTTTCAAAAATCAAGCATAGTATTAGAACCGCAATTTTTTCAGCTATCGAATGACTGAAAGTCTAGCGAAAAGCCTGAGCTTGATGAGGAAACCATGAAAAGGTGGGTGCACCATTTATGGCACCGTGATCCCGTAAGGGTTAATAATGCATTTGAATTGAACAGGAGAAATGTGCTCAATATTTCAGAATAGGCAAATGAATAACATTTCTACAGACCTCAGAAACCAAATGCCCCAAGCACACTAAACATGTGGAGGAAAAGTAGACAACATCTTACTATGCTATCAAATTTTAGCTTCCTTGCTGTCATACTGGTTAACATAAAACTGTGACGCTTTCATAAGCAAACTTCTTACAAATAACAACTTTAATCCAATGATACTGCATTAAAACTATGAAAGATTCGATGAAATCAAACAGAGCAATAAGATGAGAATGACAGATCTACACGTTCGAGACGGTGGCGATTTTCGGCTGCCGGGCGGCTCGGACGGCTACGAAGAGCGGTAGGTGGCAAGTGTTCCAATGGCAATTTGGCATTTATATTGTAAAATTTAGACTTCAAAGGGCCTTCATCGTAGCTACAGGGTAGAATTTCACTAGAAAATCTTCCACAGAAATATTTTCGATAAAAACAGCCATGACGACTCAAAATCGCATTTTTAAATCAGAAGACTACATTGTTGCAAAAAAAAAACATCATTTTGGCTCTTACAAAAATTATTTTTTTTACATAATATCTAATTTGACTTCGGCTTCTTGTGCTAACAATATTTTGTTGCTGTGCATGGCTAGAAATAAATGAATCGTCAAATAATTGATTATATGATCAGCTTGTACATCTAAAATTCTATATTACGTAGTAAATTTTACAGCAAGCCAAAGGTGACTAGTGATTAAAAATTAACAAAAAATGAATAGTTTGCTAAATCTGTTGCTGCACACTGTATGTGATGCCACCTCGTCGGCAACTCTCAACAACTTTCCGTTGGCGCACTTCTGAAGTTGGGACTTCTATGGAACTATAGCACAGATTTTAACCCATCCTCTTATAGGCAGTACCTTTACATATATATATATATATATATATATATATATATATATATATATATACATATATATGCATATATATATATATATACTGAATCGTTGTGAACATGATTTAGCGTAGTGCTTTTTGTCACTGGACTGCCACATTGATTTTGAGTGCTATACGCATTCTTTATATCTATTTGTACATCTTATGAGCGACTTCTTCCACATTGTCCAACTAGTTCATTTCAATTATTCCCACTGTAGCTCTTTTACAAACAAATTTAGAACTTTTACTCTTCCCTACTGATGAAAGTATTCAGTTTCCATGAACATAACTTAATAATCTTTCGTTACTCATAGTTCATGTATGGCAAAAGGTTCGTCATAGTCATGCGTTACCGAGGATTTGTGAGAAAATTCCCGATTAATCATGAACTAGTAAGCGTCTTTCGCATTCTAAAAATTTCATTGAATCCGCTGTTATTTATTTTGTGAAATCAATCGTACAAAATACACTATCACAATAGATGTTGAGTAACCACTTGCTGGGCAAATTCTGCCCACGATGAATGAGGGTGGCGATCGAAGATGGCGGTGAAGTCACCTCTAAGCTAATTATTAGTCATTGAAATTTTTTCTTCCAAAGACGTCGCTTCACGGCGCGAAAGAGATGCTAATCCGATGATGCATTATCACGGCTATACCGTGGATGTAGCACTGTGGTCCAGCTCAGCCTCTTCGAAATGAGGCGATTCAACTTTGCAATGTAAGATAGAACTTAACTTTAGTTGAACTGGTGACACTTTTCCGCGAAACAGCCAGAGGTGCGGCGGGTGTTGTTCTCAAAGTAGACTCAGAACTTATCTTCAGTTATGATCGACTTAAAGAAGTCTTGCCTGCTTGCAGCAGAAGACTTTCGTAGATGGTCACGCGTGCAGCGCAGTAGTGGTCGAGTCAATACATGAACAGTTCGTCGAGACATCAAGACATCACTTTGCGGTAACTTATTTTATTTATACAGTGAGCGATGGTGTTACGGCCTCATCTAAGTTCTGACTAAAGCTGCTAGAACATTCTCCAACATACTACAGCATTTTGGTAATAACCTCATTTGAAATGGAAAAAACTGCATGTCAAAATTTTTCCATAGTTTATATGTATATATCTAATCTTGCAAGAAAACCAAATGCAAACACTCCGACAGGGTGCTGGAAAGGCTGTCATGTAAAGTCAACAAGATATGATTTCCCCCCAATGCCACGATGCGCTGGCCAATAATATTCCAGGAAATCTGCTTGCTGTAACATGAATATTATATGACGCAGTTGTGCAATGTTTAAAAATGCAAACATTGAGTTGTTTGTACCGACTATAGATCGCATTTCGAATGTGTCGTGATCGACTCTCTGCAGACTATAGCAAAACTGGTAGTCTTGAAAATCATGAGAAGCATAACTAATTTAATATTTCAAGTAGAAAAGTTCGAACATCATTGTGATCGCAAACTAGATTGCAGAGACCATACACATCAGGAGTTGATTATATGTAACTGATGAACATTGTAAAGATTGAAAACTCCTTTTAAAAGAGTAAATTGCTGACCGATGCTAATGTACAAATAAAGATAAGTTGCTGTTGGTCGATGCTTAATCCGCTTAATCCATTTGAGACCACCTAATTATTAAGGCAAGCCCTAATTTTTGTGGCCGTTGTCTGAACCAGGAGAATACGCGTGGCCAAAACAACGCACACCGTCCCAAACGTGTCCACTTTTGAGGAAGGGTCCTTTATTGTTTTTCCTGACTTGACTTATGGTGATGAATGTTTGAATTTTGGCGATTCCAGTGCTGGTCTAATTTTGTGCTGTTCATCCGGGAAAATTACATTCCACCTTCTGCACGCAAAATGCATGACTGGCCTGAATTTGGTTTTTCACCAGATTTTTAGTAGTCGCTTTGATGGCTTAAACATCAATGATTCAAAAACTTGGCTCAGCTTTCAAGAAGGTCCTCTAGAGCGCTGTAGGAGTTGAAAACACAATCATGAAAGGAACCGTGATTCACAGAAAATTCAAAGAAATTTTTAAACGGATTTTTTTCCGTTTCAAAAAAAAAACCCGCCCAATTTCCACATACTGAAGTTGCAGAAGAGACTTTTCTCTATCGCTTTATCGATATTAGCTTTAAATTTTCATGTTATTTTGTGGAACAAACCCGCTGTAAAGTTCAAGCAAGAGGTAACTACTCCGAGTGCAAATCGCGATATTCACTTTATAGCTAAACGCGCGCACACTAAAGAGAACACTTGTCGAGAAAGCAAACCTAGAATTGGGATTGCCCTTTTTCAAACTTTAGGATGAATATTACAAGTCTAGTGAAAAACTTATTATAGACCCCAGCAGAGTAAAAAATGCGCCCCGAAAGTAGAACTTCAATTTTATTTCCGCTGGTACAGCGCACTAAAAAGGCTTTTTCAGGAACCAAATATAGTACTAGGACCACCGTTCCTTATGCCATTGAACAACCACCGAAGATCTGATAAGAAAGTTCAGTATAGCGAAAAATTCGAAAGAGTATGCGTGTATTCCGTATTGCATACCACCCCTGAAGGATCAATTGAAAAGGACGCGGCATTTTCCCGCTAATGCCACATGCATACTAACCTCATCAGTGGATCTAACTGTGAGACTTACTCACCTGTGTGGCTCATCTTCAGTAGTAGTGTGAGTTCTAGCATAATTTCATTCATTTCTTTCTGAAGCAACCGTCGTTCATATTGATCAAGTGGCTCGAAGATGTAACGTCCGCAGATCCACTCGTTCTCTGTTTCCATATGTGAAGCAGGTTGGAATTAATTATAAGCATTCTCAATCAACGTTTGACTGATGATGCAAACAAACGCTTGCATTCCCTTGGACTCAAATTTGCTGTTCATTTCGTCCAATTGTCATCTATTCTTATTGAACAACACATTAGTGTTTTGGTCACTTTGGACTCTTGAAGATGAGAGAATTATGAAAATCGAGCCTCGCATTTCGTCTAGACTTCATGAATATCGGTCTGGTTTCGGAAGCATCAAATAGATGATGTATGGGTCTCGACAGAGTTGAAGTATCAGCCCACATCTCTGCTCCATAACAGAGCGTTCAGAGGACTGCTGTATTGGAATTCTTAGTCCATTAAGAGGTCGATGATTTTTTTAAAAAACCTGAATGCGGCCCATGCTGCCGAACTATTAAGTTCCTCGTTGATGTAGTTCATCAAATTTATGAAACGTTCAAGGTGCATGTACGTAAGACAAAATGAAACTTGTCGTCCATTGATTTTCTGGAACTCTACCAAGTTCTAGCCTGCTTCTTACTTTAAGAACAGATACAGAATGTAGCACAATTGACTCCAGACGAAAAAAATATTCTATATACTATATTAGCTTGAAGCAGAATGTTTCGATTCTTTGAGAATTGTTGATTGAAGTCTTATTTTATGGGTCTCATACAGTAAAACTTTTGCATGAATAAAAAAAAAGATCCCAGTCACAGAAAAGAATGTTTCTAAGCCGTTATTGATTGACACTACTGGATACCTCAATACAAAAATCTTCTAACACCTAACATAGGTTGCACTAACGAAGCTCATTTTTCTAACACAAAAGGCAAAGTTTCTGTTCTGAATCACGATCGTAACAATTAGATTTCAACTGAACAGAAAAGATTTACTGAGCAAAAATGGCTACTGTTTCAATCGTTCTCAAACGTGTGGTTGTAATTGTATGATTAGCTTTCGAACTGGAATCCATTTTGCAAGGTATCGCAAAGGTCGGTAATGTCTGTGATAATGACCCATGAGCGCACTAACAACTAACTCGAGTTTCCAGGGTATTTCATATTCGATCAACGTGCATCATTCTAAGAAGAGAGAAGCTCTGAACTTTCAATCCATCCCAATATACATGTGAGCTTGACCATCTCAGTGGATGGACGTGACAAAGTGACAAATGAATGATGTGCAAGAGACTACAGGACATGTGAATATAAGTCCACTGAATATATGAGCGTACTTCGGAAGACCGATTATGACCAAACTTCGAGAGAAGAATGCAATATTATCAAATGTACTATTCTGATTTCAACTTGCACGAGATTAATAGCCCTTGGGGTGGCCGTGGCTAAGTGTGTGTGACGCACGTCGCGGTGCGGTGATGGGCTGATCACCACACTTCAACTTTGCAGCAGTTAACAACGACTCCCCATGGACTCAGCCAGGCTATCCTAGAGATTGCAAGGAGACGTACTCAACCAGTATTGCACGACGTTTCAGAATGAGTTATTGAGTTGATATTTCTTAATTCTAATCAAACTCTAGTGCAAAAACTTAACTGTCAAGGGAAACCAATTTTAATTGAGCGATGGAGATTTAAGAAGATGACTGCGAAACTCTTTTCTAAGAAAGATATTTCTAACACGACAGTACTGCCCCAACGTTAGTTTGAATATCTATATCAAATAATATCTTATTCTTGAAACATTTAATATTTGTGCAACGCCATTTTCGTAAAACAATACACTTCCGCTCATTTTATTCGTAGACGAACGACCAATAATTGGTAGGTCCAAAATTTTAAAGTGCACATTTCCCTTCAAATTCAATTAGCGCAATGTATATTTGTGAACCAGACCTTTTTCATCATCGTTTTAAGGTCATCATTACAGTTTTCCTTCGTGAAAAAAACCTCTGAACAAGTGCTCTTTTTTCAAAGTGAGTGAAAGGATCAAAAATAAGCTAAACTATGTAGAAACGTCACGTATCTGGCATATATTGAAGAAAATCCACCACGAAATAAAATAAAAATTAAGATTAAAAAAGTAATCCTATTCGACGCTGCGTGCCAAATTTCAAAAGTTTATGAGATAAATCACAAGATATAGTACCTAGCAAAAAAAAACTCTCCTTATATTCTGCACTACATAGATCACCCAGATAACTCTTCTACTTTATTGCATGGTTTCGTGAAAGAATACTTTTTTCCAGAAACTTCCTACCTAGATTCTGGCAGCAAACAGATGTTGCAAAGACTAGTTCAGATTTCAAAGTGGGAATATCTCAACCCTTTTTCTCACATGAGTGAGATTGATGAAGTGCTAAAAAGAAAAAATTGTTGAAATGACAGAAACCGGTGATGACAAAGAAATAGCAAAATGTTTTAAATACACACGGCGATGTGACATACTCCAAAGAACTTGTTCCTTGGATAGATTTGTGAGATGGACTGCGTTGAATGTAGATGCCATATAATCTTCCATTTCTCTAAAAACACCTGCGCACATTCCCTAAGTTTCAGGCTGTAACAATCATCAGCTGCTGTCAGAATCAACGGCACTAGAACTGCATGAAATTTTTTCCAATATTCGATCCACGCTGCAGAGTATCATGCTTTACTCTAACTTCATTATCAACGTGACGACCTGTGTTGTGTTTTCTAAAATTCTGTTTCTTCCAGACAAGTGTTGTTGTTTGTGAGCTGGTGTGACACTACCTTCCCAATGTGGCATACTGCAACGGACTCTATGAGCACAAACTATTCATTCGTAGCATTTCAACAGTCCGAATTATTTCATCGTCACAGCCATTTCTCACAAAATGTCTGTAATTCGTCATAATCGGTTTCATTAAATTGAACTAACTTTGATTTACTATCAGTACCGAAAGCACAAAAAGCCAAAATAACTTTCTGCATGACGATTAGTATAGGCATGAAACCCTAAAAAGGATTGGGGAACTCCAATCCTTTATATATTTTGAAGATTACAGTATAGTCTTACGTTTCACTGAACAGATAAAGAACCACATCCTATCATAGCTTCACATTGATCCTTAGCAAAAATAAACCGCTCTAAATACATAAACAAGATTCACTTCATAGAGGGATCGGAGATGTATTGGTATTCGGAGACATGATAGTAGAAAGTTTTTTTTCCCTTTATTCGAGAATAATACCAAAACTCAAAAGAGGGAGAAAATCGTAATTTTTCGAATAATAAGCGACCAGTCAAAGGTAGAATTGTTGGCGGGAAAATATAAGTAGGATACGAATTTAAAATAAAAAAGCACATGAACAATTCATAAACTCACAGGTACCCAGGACGAAATCAGCTGCTTTCTTCACAAATAACGCCAAACCTTTCGGTGAATCCACGCGTCGGAATTCACCGAATAAGCGCTCGTATGAGGGAGGCGCATCTGGAGAAGATAAACTATCACTTTCAGCACTATATTATTATTGGACCACAACTGTAAAGCATAAGAAAGGTCCACAAAAATCCTTACTGGATACCTACCAATATAAGCAAGCTTTGACAAATTATATCCTGTCCGAAATGTCAAATCACTATTTTTGACTAATTCTGATAGTTGGTTCTAGAATAAAAATCATACCATTTGACGCCTCTTCGTAAGACGGCGGCAGTTCCGGTGCTGTCGGCGCGGTCATCTACCTATAAGAAATGATTTCTCTTGATATGAGAATGTCCTAAAGAATTATGTGGAAACAAAACAGCAGAAATATGATTCAGGAGTGAACCAATAATAATGTTCATCCAGCCTAGAGGTAGATTTATTTATAGATCTAAATCGCAATAAATTCTTACAGCACAGTTTAACAACAACAAATAGCATTGAAGAAGTAAAAGAGAAAGGAATTTGAAACTGATTACTACAAAATGATCATAAGATGTACATACTAGATGACTTCAAGAGAAAGCTCAGTATAGGAACAACAGTTGAGAGTATTAGTTGAGAGGGGTTGTAGATTTCGCCCATAGGATTTTTACTCTGAAATAACAACTCGAAAATATTAAACGCGAAGGTTTTGTGGATCTGCTGGCTGTGAGTCTGGAGGATCGAAGATTCGACGCCGATCAAAAAGTTCGGGTGTTTGGTCTGATGTGCGAATAACAGGTTAAGGAAAATGTTCCTTAACATCCGCTGAAAATTTAAAGTTTAGGTACAAAGTCGTCTGAAAACATCGATAGTTATTCATCAAAATAAAGACCATCATTACTCCGCGATCTTCTGCCAACAATCTCCAAACCGCCGGCTCTGCTCTATGCACCACTGCTTGGGGTTTCAATCAAAAAACTCTTGTCGTGCCTCTTTAACTTGATCAAATGTCTTGAATCGATGCTTATGCAGGAAAAGTTCGACTGAGCAGGAAAGACCATAATCGAACGGCGCTGCATCTCAACTTAAGGCTGGGTGCGACAAGACCTCGACTCCCTCCAACTCCTCATCAAACTATTCCTTAGCCTTCTTTGCAATGTGAGGTTTGGAATTGTCAACCAGAGACCGCGCGCATTCGACGAATCTATGCCGGGTACTTTTCCTTCAACGCATCGAAGACTCGGTCCATCTGCTCGCAGCAGAGTTCCCAAGGGAGTTTTTTATGGAAACATTCCTGAGATATTCTCATGAATTTACAGTAAGCGATACTGTGTGAAGCAAAGATAGAAAGAAATTTTCGCGGGTGTTGAGGAAATTTCCTCAACCTAGCTAATTTACCATATGGCTGCTTGCTTCAGTGTGTTGGATCAAGCATATATCTTAATTGCTCAAGTTTACAGGATATGACTGCATCAGTCTTCATGTGACCAACCTTGTGAGAATAGACAAAAATCCTCACGTGACTATGAAGAAGTTCAGGTTCAAATAAGCTGCAAAAATCTAAAGGCGTCTTGCAAGCTATCTATGAGCATCCCTAACATACTCACTATCCTCGCTTGGTGTTTCGTTCTTCGAATCTCTCGACTAAGCGCAGCCAAGTGGGAAGATCTGGTCGACGACAGGGATGATTGGTTTACTGATGAATATTTGAATCAATCGACAACTAAGAGGATCCGAAGTAAAAGAGAATTCAGACTAACATTTAAGCACATGAAGTTATAAAAGACCTATCAACTAATATAATAAATTTTCTTCTCGACAAAAAAAAGCACAGTAAGAAAGAAAGGAATAAGGATCAAACAAAGGTAGTCTCTTGAGAAATGTTGTAAACTGCTGTACTTAAGCTCTCAAACAGTGATCAAATCACAACTGATAGAAAAATTTTCTTTTACTCTAAAAATTTACTATTTTCATTTTGCACTGAAAAAGACACTAGAAAAAGAAAGGCGCGATTCAATGTAACAGATTCTGATATGAAATCCCTTGAAAGCTCACTGTTCTCTGATATTTTCGCACAGAAAGAAGTTCCTCGTTCTTTTCAGAATAGTCAATGGAATTAAGTCGCTTACTAGAAGATTCAAATACGAGGAAATGATTGATTTTCTTGTAGACTGAGTCGCTTTAATTGATGATTCCTGCTATACAACAAGAAAAACATGATCTATTGAACCTCGAGATTCTTAAGCATAACCAGTTAAGACATTGAAGAAGTGATAAACTTCTTCATGATCTAATACAGCGACATTGGTAGAGCAGACAGCACAGTGTACTGGTAAGAAGATATCCTCAGCTTGTACCTGAAAACCCATCATAAATTTCGTGAAACTTTGGCAAAAATCTTTCAAAGCAGTTGGAACGACCCATGAGACCCTTTTACTGACGTCACATAGTTTCGATTTCCGACTTCACTTACATTTGAGAGAAGAAAAAACCATCAGACCCTTCTCTATATGCATCCTTCTGATAAAAACCAGTGTTGGAACTTTGACATAAATCATGAAAAGAATGAAGCCAAAGCGCACCGGTTGCTCGTTAGGGTCCACACCCATTTTTCTTAATTTTTGTCGTTCACGACGTTTCTCCTTGCCTGTTTTCTCAATTTTCAGAGTTTCTTGCTTCACATGACAGTTCTCCACAAACATTGCCCTGGAAAATTCAAAATAACAATAGACTTGCGTATTCAAAGTATCTGAACTCTTCAAGAGTAGCCAGCTGTACCTGTACTGGTCGCTGTAAATTTCGTGTCGCTGACAGTCACGGGTCAATAACACCATACATCCAGGACAGGATAGAACCGCATCCGAGTTGCCATCAATACGCGGCCTACAATAGTTCAGCTAAAGGGTGTAGTAATCATGATCGAAAAAAACCTCCATTCTATTCCGTGGATGTTGTAAAGATAATAAACAGTTGGAAGTTCGTGGAAAAATTTCCAACGTGCTAAACTTCTTGTATCACAAACTGCTCGAAGCACAGTTGGCAAAATGGTTCTCAATATTTATGGCGGCGAGTTTCAGTCAAAATCGGTCTTCCGATCAACTGCACTTTCTATCATAATAATTCACCTTGCTTCTTTTCCCACAGTTTTTACTTTCCATCCCTGTTGTTCGAGTATGCTGTTTTTGCATCCAAATTTCGTTCTCGTCATCTTCATTTGGATCGTAGAAATCAGCAATTTCCTTAATTTATCAAAAGCCATTTTCAAGCTGCCATAACGCAAAATACTCTAAAACCACATAGACGAAATAGCTTATCGAAACCAACTGAGCCAACATCCTTCATCGTTTGCTTCGCAGATCTTTTAATAGGATTACGATCTTCGTCATCCTGAGCACCGGATTTGTCCGAAAGTTCTTTCTTCGCACTCCCATCTTTTGGTGCCTGTTTCTCCAATTCTGCTTTCTCCGATGTCTTGAAATTTCTGATTTTACTACCTTGTCAAGTCACTTAACGATAATTCTTGAACATATAATCACAAGTGATACCCTACTTCCCATTCAATAATACTACATCAGAATTATCGACAGACTAGTAGACTGGTACTTCAAACATACCATGCTGTCGGATGCGTCTAGAACATCCGACACTGGATCGCTAGGAGTTACAGCGTCCGTCTCCATTTCCTCGATTGTGGATAGCTTTCCAGAAGATGGTTTAAATTCAAGCTTGGGTTGTTTTCTAGGAATAGATGATTCCCAATCACGTCTTCCGTCTGAAAATAACCGGTGGACATGCTAGCCATGTCAAGTATAACTTCTTTTTGAATCGAAAGATCATAGGTCAACACGATAAAATCCGACTTAGTTAAAAAATCTTGCGCTACACACTATGATATGAAAATAGAACTACACGGTTAGCAAGTAGGAACACCAACTGTCAACCTTTAGTGTCTTTCTTTCGCTTCCTCATCACCACCATCACCTTCAAGCGGCGGCATGTCATCTTCTTCGCACATTTTGAGGTACTAAAACATTATTTACAGTGTTGTTCATAACATTTCTGTAGCAAACTTTGCGCTCAAATATTCCATTGATCGTATATAAACAAAAAAAACTTCGACTCCGTCAATTCGCTCTAGAGTGGCTAACAGTCAAAGTGTCAGTTAAACAAATGGCACACTGTTCTATGTGCTCACAATTTCCCTGACATGACCAGGCACATTGGTCACCCATGTAAGACTCAATGCTGCCATTCTCCATTACCAAATGAAAAATTTCCGACGTCATTGGAATTGCGGCGATGAAGTTTTTTGTTGGAATTATGAAAACGTTCGAATGAGTAGGTTGCGCGTCAGTTTAACGTTTCTAGACTCTGAAGTAAGCGAATATCACTGAGTATGAAATAAATCCTCTTGTTGGGAATCTCGTGCCTATTCAAGAAAAAACACCGAACTTACTGGGCAGCCATCTGTCAGCTGTCAACTATGACCTGTCGTCTCATTCATTGCCGAGTGACCCGAGTCGACGCCAGTGAATTTTTCATTATTCGCAGTCGCGTGCACGGATAACCCGGTGGGCCTTCCTTATTGTAAAGCTTCGTTGAGCATCATATCCTTCATTTAGGAAGTTTGTATAGAAACTTTCATCAGCGCAACGGCATTTTCGTGCAGAGGATTTGACAACACGAACAATCCAATTGGTGACGGTTCCAGCACACCAGTTGCTTTTAGAATGCTTAGTAGGTCCGACCTACCTGATCCTAAATATCTTGTCGTATAAAACGACTCCTTTAATTTATAATTGCTGACAAAGGTCTGAATTTGGGAACCTTTCTCTCATTTGCGAAAAAAAACGGGATATTTCTACCATCAGACCTTTCGACTGCGTGTCCGATGATGTCAAATGATTATTGTTCTGCTTACATAGCGAATAGGTTTCTGATGTATATGTTCAGGCGGGGCGAATTACTGAGACGAATATGGGACACAAAATCAAAAGTTAACCGTTCTTATCACTTTATCATGCATGTTCTTCAAAGCTCCCCAAGCCGCCGGTTTCTGCCTGTTCAACTTTGGAGCTGAGCGTTTGGTATTGACTTCCCGACCTAAACAGAAGTAACTAGAGGATTGGCAGATATTTATTCCTTTAAACGTAGAACGAACATTCAAAACCAATTCGTTTCTTATAGACATCAAGTTGGTGAGATCTAGTAAGAATACAATCTCTCCAAAAGCGTTCCAACACGCCCACCTGGCTAATGCTTGATGCTATAAAACAATAATGATTTGATAAGGATATAACATGATTTGAGCCATTGAAGTCAAAGTGCTATACAGGCGCCTGATTCGTCCTTATCAGATTATTAACGTTTGAGCAAGGTCTATAGACAAAGCGGTCGAATGCAGAGGTATGACTTATTTTGAAAGCCACAAGCTCGACCGCCGGTTACTGCAATGCCAGGTAACTTGCTCGGCGCCGATTCCTTCATAGAGAAGCATAGCCTCAAGGGATCAGCTGAACCGAGGACGGTACTACTGGTGAGTTCCGGTAGGACGAAACAGGTGCCTGTATAGCACTTAGATATTAATGGCTTAAAACATGTTATATCCTTACCAGATTACTATTATTTAAGCAAGGTTTAAAAAAGCGGCCGAATGCAGAGCTATGAAAAGAATATCGTCAAAAGAGCGAATATGCTGCGAACGATTGTAGACAATCGACTCGAATCATCAACGGCTCTAATGGAAACGAGGATACTGAAACGCTAGCCAAACAAAATTATTTTTGTCAACGCCGTGCTGTTTGTTTAATCAATAAAGAATATACGATTAGTTGTCAACTAGCGAACTTCACTTCCATTCTCATTCCAATATTCGAGTCAAGTTATAAAGGGCAGCAGTATTTGAAATATGGCAAGACGGCAATGTCTTGCCTACCCTCTTTTCTTCACGTTACTGATAATATCGTCGTGGAATGGCGATATTCTCGCTGTCGTACATTACCCACAAAGAATTTATTAACAATAGGGGATGATTTCACCGTTCAAAGTTTTTATAGCTGCTTCTGTCCTTACTGAGCCAAAGACTCCTCGAACCAATGAAAATAAGACGGAGTGGTCTCCTGTAATATCCCGATATTTCCGTGTTTTGTTATCGTGCGAATGCACTCTTGAGCATTGAAGTTCTTCGAAACCCTTCCTATTCATATGGCTGTCCTTCGTCTAATGTTCATTGTACAGAATGACATGAGTTAAGAGTTTTTAAACTATAAACAATGACGAGATTGCTTAATAATTCCTCAATGTAGTGAATTTCTAGCCTTCTGACCACTAAAACATAGTCTTGCTGATATTCCACTGAATAAGAATCTTGTACGATAATAGGTAACGGGTGAGCCAAGCCAGCGCGCTGATGAAAACTGGGGCGAGAGATTTTCCAGGTGCTCACGTCTTATCCTGCCCGAATCAGGACTTCATGGATTCTTCACTGACGAAACAGCATGTCGGAATTCGGAAGAGGAAACGGTCGGAATACTAATCCATTCACCTTTTTTTCATATAAAAAGGAGATGGCTATTCGTAAAAAACATTCTTGGTTGTATTTTGAACGCTACGGGTGTCAAGTGGGAGTATACTTACAGTGTTGGGAATAGTAAAAATAAGCTGAACAAAATATGAAAGAGCTACAGACCTGCATTACGGATCACAACAAGTTCTACACAATATAAAGGCCAGAAAAAAGTTACACTTTGATCCACATTCTAATCTGATACACGTACCTCCTGACAAGATATGGTCGGTACCGACGGTCGTTTGACGTTCCCACTAAGATACTCATTAGCATAGTCAGTAATCAACTGATCCAATTCGCATTCCATATCCATTTCAAATTGAGAACGATTCTCTGTATATATAAATATGTATATATATACATATATATATATATATTTTCATTAGCTAGTACACTTAAGATACGAAACACAGTCTGAACAAACAATAGGTAGATCCATAAGATTTGACATTAAAGCAATGAACATAAATTTATAACCAGAAGTAATTTAAATTGCACAATTCAGTATCGTTCAACGGTGCGTTTTCTTGTATACATTTTAACAGGGCGTATTGCTTATACTTGCTTCAAGACTGAGCTGTCTTGGGAACAAATTCGCTTGCTGCCCAGGCACAAATTGCGCGTAGAGGAAAGATGCCAGTGAAGCGGCGCATAAGATTAATGGAGCTTGGGTCGATGATCCACTTACAGAAACGCCGAATATGAAGTGGTTCGGTAGTCTGCTTTGGAATTTCAGAGCTGGGGAGATCAGTGCGTACGGATTCAAATTCTGGGTCATTTTAATTTCGATGCTACAAGATGTTCGAATTTAATGCATAAAAATGCTAATAGACAGATTTTATTTCCTAATATGAACCTTTCCTAACCCTCAATGAACCGAATAAAAAGCATAACTATCAAACGAAATCAAACAGAAAACAGCCAAACAAAAATGCTTTGTTCCAGCTAAACAAACACAGCGAGTAATTAGTGTACTTCATACAAATTTAGCTCACTGCGCCAAACAAAAAGATATCCATAACAGATGGATGGATTTTACAATCAGTGTATTCCCTTATTTGCAAGACATAATTAACTACCCATATTATATTTATTTACTTTTTTGAATTCATATTTATAAGACCATCAAAACTTCTAACATTTTACAGCTCACTAGAACATTCCTCACTGTAATGGCCTTCCCGTTAAAAAAGTTCTTTCTAAATCTTGCATCTGAGAAATTCGCTCACTCACTGATGTAGGAAACATGCAGTGAAAACTGCACGGAATTTATACAGCAAAATCGCAGTCTTGTTTCAACTGATGTTTTGCTTCCAGCTCTCTATCAAGGTCACGAAATTCGCATTCATTAGGGCAGAAACATCTTAACGTTGTAATGCGAGAAAACAATGATCATTTCTATAAGTTACCTTTTCCCTTACGACGTTTTGAAACGCAGTCCTTCTTGATTCCAGCCAATTTGCACAGCTCTCGTTGCAGTTCATCGTCGGAACTGCAAACATGATCGTCAGATTGATAACTTTAGGTAAACGAGATATCTCCAAAAATGACTCCAACTCGAGTAGATAAACATGTCACACTTTATCGAACTTTCATATGAGGTGAAGTATGGAAACAGACTGAGCACTTTGCACAGCAACATCGCTGTTAACAATCAAACTCAAGAGTAATTGTCTCATGAACCCCCCTTGGAATCATCAAAAGTGATTTTATCTTGGGTATAGAAGACTGAAATTTCCATTTCTCAACAGTGACCAAATATGATCTCAAATTTCACATAAAAGTCAGCTATACTAGGGGAAAAGGTTTTTGTAAAGCAGATGAAACTCTTTGTAGACACGTATAACACCAATCTGCCGGTCTCGGAGTAATGAAGCGTTCAGTTGTCTAAGGACGAGCTCGAAGCCGTAGGTGTAGTGGTGTCATACATTCATCTTCAACCTTATTAAAAGATAACAGTATCAGCGATATAGAAGCCAGTGAGTTCAACCGAATGTCCTCTCCATGGCTACACGTTGATTCGTGTCTTACAAAGGGGTGCCATTAAATCTATCGAAACACCTGGTCTAATCGCTACATGTAAGATGCACCAACAAATTTTATCTCAAATTCTAATTTATTCCTTTTGCAGTTGTTCTCAAAGTGTTGAGCATTGAGCATCAGACGTGCAAACAAGGTTTCTACTGCTTTAAAGACGTCCACTTCGATAATATTTTTTGCGCAATAGATTGTTCACATTCTGTTCGGTTAGACAATCCACACGAGGTCGCATGAATCCCATGCATACGTGGAATCGTTCAAGTATCCAAATAAATGGATGTAAATTAAGAGTGATAAGCGCTTAAAGTCTTACAAAGGTGACCAAGAATGACTCTAAAAAATAGAGCATGCACCTCTACTGTATTACGTCAAGGGAGAAACTATATATTATGCCAAACACACTTTCTGTTTCTCGTTACTGGAAAGTTCAATTATTGGCGTGACGAACTCCAAATCCACATATGCATTATTAATCACAAATTTTTCAACGCTCTGGAAAATTTCAGACTCGCATGTACTGAAACGGTGCATTTACGACGTAAAGAACTCGATCTCATTTATCACAATGGACTGTTCACACTCAAAAGTTCCAATGATTGGTAATGATGCGGACAAGTGCTGCTGTGTAGGAGAGGAGAGGAATTTGCTTGCCCTCAGGGGTTTTCATCAGGAGCCATCAGTCAGCTTTCACAGTCCAGCAGAGTAGATAAGTGAAGTCATTAACGTAATTGTTGGAACAAGACTCATATTAGCCACCTCTTCATCATCACACAATTAATATCAAAGAATTTTCTTTCACTAAGTTTTACATTTCGGTAGGCCGAAAGTTCACAAAAGGCTAACAAGTAGCGTTCCAATGTGTGATGTGACCCAACTTCCACATCTAGTTACAATTTCCACACAATTCACGGCAGCTAGACTATTTTAGATTGTAAACTACTGTCGGAAAGAAAAATTGTTTTTCTAATTTTTCTAGATAAAAACTAGTTCAAATAAACGGAAAAAAGTCGGAAATTTTCATTAAGACGTTAACTCTAGGAGGATATGGACCCACGGCCTTTGTGTCTCTATCCTCAAACGTATTGCGTCTAACAATGATGTATAATGTTCAGCGTGTTGCGTCTAGCGATGGCATCTAATGGCGTCTGCCATTATTAGACGCAGCACGCTGAAGGTTATTCACAGTTGTTAGACGCAATACGATGGAAGCTAGAGACGCAGAGGCCGTGGGTCCACGGTCTTGTAAGGGTTAAGCAACAACGAAACATACAAAATGATGAGCGACATTGTTCATTTCAATCGTATTCCAAAACGCTGGTCGAATATTGCGCCATCATGAGTAGATCTCAAGAAAGAAATCTCAAAATTTTGAAACTTTAGGCCTTATCGTCAAGAAAATAAGAAAAACTGACTAGATGCCTTGAACTTGTTTCTCTTCCACTATGAAAAAGATTCATACCCAGAATGCCGTTTGGGACCCGATCAAATCTTGATTTAATCACATTATACGACTGGAAAATTCATGAATAATCTTCCTAACACAAAACATTTGATGACCATTTTTCCAATATTAAATTTCAAATATTGTGTTCGCCCTCACAACAGAGACTGAACCATTGCTGGAGCAGATCTGGAAAAGGCTTATACCATTCAATAGCGCAACAGCAAAGGTGTATTTCACTTCATAGTGGTAATGTTCTCACACTGCATGGCAACGAACGAGTACATAATTGATGAAAAAACTAAGAAGACATAATCTCACTAATACGAAGCACACCTCGGCAAGCATCACTAAAGGAAGACTATCGTTGACAGCAAACATTAGGGATTCATGCATGTATATTTTTCCTCACTTTCTGTGTTCTTTCTAGTACTACTCGTTCATATTAAGTGAGAGACATAAAATTATGCAAGATTTTTAAACAAATTGGCTGTTTTTATGAGTCCACTCAAAGTCAAAAGAAGAGAGTAAAACTATGGAAAGTATTTCTGCAATTATGCAGAATATACACAGATATGATGGTGGACGAGCTGCCGATCAAAACATACAGCTACTAGCATTCCTATATTGTGACTTTCAATCAAAACATAGATCTGATAGCACTCTCATGATTTGATTCAGACTGGCACTATCGGAATAGCGTTTCACATCAGAGAATTCTTGCTCCTCATTTCGTATAGAAGACTAGCTCAAATCACCAAAGATCCCTCTTCAACTGCTAATGCTAAGCTATGGAACGCTCATTCTTTCTTTCCTCAATCCTATTTAGAATAGATGTCTACTTCAGCTGCATAGCGCAGTAGTATCTGAGCAATTCAGGGTCAAATACACACAGGGCTCCTCGAATAAATCGTTTGTTATTATAATTCCACTCAAAGTAATTAACTCAAAAAATGGTGTGACTGAGAAAAACACAAACTTCAATGAATTCAATGAAATCTTGGACCTCACGGCTATAAAATACGAACCCATTATCCTTATTCCTTCTCTTATCCCTTTTTTTCTTCTTATATGCCTTGCATATATCTACCATGGGGAATCAAAAGAGTGCATAAAGAGCCCGTTTGTTCTTAGTCTCCCTTAACACCCTCAGCGTTTTTGCGTGCTACGTATCTCATTTCTTGCTTCTCAGCTACGCTCACTCATTCGTCACGCTAACTCCATTCAAGACGCCCAGAACGTGGAGTGCTCTTAGATATTCGTTCCGCATCAGAGATTTTATCGAAAACAACTTCTTCAAAAACGTTATCATAATCGTCGGTATTCGTTCCGCTTAGTTAATGCCCAGTTTTATAAGAACAAATCAGCACTAAAACGGACACGACGCACCAGCCGACAATCAATTTTCGTTCTTACATACTCTTTTAATACGACGATCGAGACCTGTTGCGAATAATTTTGGCAAGATGATGTCACCTAGTAAAAACCACCCTTGAAATCAGTAATGACGTAGGATAACGATAAAATTATGGTTGAGAATCTCTCTCCGCCTCACCACAGGTATGAATAGCGCCGATCTGGCTTTACCATGTTTCCACTACCGCTTCTAACTTAACTAGATCCAAGTCTTTTTCAAGGTCAGTAAGTCAAAGAACAGAAGGTGGTCTTGTGCATCCTCACGTTACATCGATCAGTTTCGCTATTCATAAATGAGACACTGTAAAGATTCTTCAAATCGCTGCGTGCTGGTAGACCGCTCTTCACGTGCAATATCCTGTCAGTTCTATTCGAAATAACTCGAGTGGAAATATGGGTAAACAGAATAATCTACGAAAACCAAAAAAATAGTTGCCGAGATCCGTATGAGCACGTTTTCTTCATAAAACAACACGGTGAAAAAAGCCCAGTCGCTTTGTTATGAGAACTGGCGGTACGCTTTCGAATGTTGGAATCTCATTTTGTCACGACTGGGTATTGTACAACTCGTTCTCGGCGAAATGACGTCATTTGCGGATATCACAAAACCAGAGTAATAGTAATGAATAAGTTTTTAACGGCAGTTTAATCTGATAAAAGCAATAAATACTTTTTCTGGTCCTGAAAAATGGTTAGTTTAGTCTCAGGTGCAAAGCGAAGATCTATTTCTCTCCTTCTCATGGCACTTTCTCTGGTCAAATCCTATAAAGGTTTGCGAGCTCGCATTCAAATGCTGATTGTTTGTGATTCCATGATGGTATATCAGCTTAGATGTTTACAAAAACCCCTGTATTTTACTAACAATCAAACTCTCAAGTTATTTAGCAACACGGTGATGTTAGAAGCTCAATCGCATTCTTCATCGAGGTTTCGACACGGTATTTTTTCAAATGTCGGTCAAGATGAGAACAAATCCGAACTCACTATACTTTTCGGTCTCAAATCGGAAAATTTGTGGTTTTCTCTTTTACGCGAATAAGAAAAACTCGCATATGAGGCGATGGCTAGATTCACTGTGATACTTCCACACAACATCGACACAGAGCGTAAATTCCTTGAACCTACAATGCGACCCAAATTTTTACGTCTTTCCAATGAATGGCTTTCACATCCCTAAGTTGGGAAGAGCGCTTCTCGACTTGAGATCATACGAATGGCCTTGTTCAAGGGATGACTCCAGGAAGTTTAAACAGGCGTGTTTTTGAGCCAGCATGGCGATGAATTCAACATTGATAACCTTGAAAAGGGTGATGTCTCTAATGCGATACTTCTCCGGTGCGCAAGTTCCTATATCTGCGCACATTATATAAATATATATATATATATATATGTATGTGTATATGTACATGTATATGTAAACATATTATATATATATATGTACATATATATATATATACATATATATATATATATATATATACACCAATATTTCAGTTTTTCCTTCATAAGCCAAAACGCGAGATTGTTATAATATTATGTCATTACAGAAGTTTTGGCACTAGAGTAATAATCACCAGGTCTGTTCATCAAGGCATGATTTTGGTATCGTTCAATTGCGCATTTTCCTGTGAATATTTTGGTATACAACCTGCCTGCACGTGCTTCAAGATGGAGCTGCCTTGGGAACAAATTCGTGTGCTAATCTTGTACGATTGGCGCGTACGGGAAGGTGCTAGTGAAGCGGCGCGCAAAATTGATGAAGCGCTCTGTGGACGGCCCGATGGCGACTGATCCTCTAGACTGTTCTCTCCAGCTTTGAACTTCGCGAATCACTAAGCGTCCTTTCTACAATCGCATCATCGCATCAAGCTCCGTTAATCTTGGGCGTCGCTTCACCAGCACTTTTCCTTAAGCACCATTTGTGCATGGGCACCAAGCGAATTTATCACCAAACACCTCCATCTGGAGCAAGTATAGTCAAGCTTCGTACCAAGATGTGTGCGAGAAAGTGATCAACTGAACGACACGAAATCATGCATTTCAAATTACTTCTGGTTATGAATCTAGTATTTATTGCTCTAGTAATAAAACTTATGGAACGACTCAATAAAATTTATTCTGATAGTAGAGTTTCGGCTAACTTCATCTTCTTTAGAGTTTAGAAAGATTAGACTGTCTAAAACTCAGCCAACCCCTTTCATTACTTCGACAGAAATGAAAAGATCACCAGATCGTGAAACGCTTCAATTTTTTCTTATAAATTAATTGAAGTGTTAGATTGGCTGACTTATAAACAACTTGATGCTTCACAGCTCTCAAGAAGGTCCAACGGCCGATACGTCAAGTCCCAAAATGAACTTTATTTTACCGGCCTCGTGATCTACTGCGTGAAGATAAAATTATGGGATTTGAATTGTGCCAAGATTGACATTGATCTTGTAATAAAACCAAACGCTCAATTTCATAAAAACTAATCGCGTAAAGTCCAATTGCACAATGATGAGGATGTATATGACTCAAAAAAGAAAAACAAAATTTAGAAAATGATAGATATGTTATATTAAATATACTAGCCACGAGCATTCGAGTGTACAACTCTCTGTGTTTGGTGAGTTCTTCACTGAACATAGAGTGTAAAACGTACGTCGTCGCTAACTCTTATTGTGGGGACTGGAGCACCCACAGAGATTAGCAAAAGACGAGAAAGGGCAACTGCCCGACTGACGAGATCGCAAGATCAAAACACGTGTATCGGGCTCTATAAGTCAACCCTCATTGACAGACCACTGACATGCGTGGCTCAAATAATGATTATCAGGCATATTGAAATTTGAGCTGTGGTCTTAAGAAAACACTCGAAATGAAAGACAAAATTCAGAGACAAGATATGGATCACAACATGGATTTGAAGGGAATTTTCATTCGTGATATTTGAAAGTGTACAGAAAGAGTACATCACAGAGGAAAACATGGATTAGCGAATAACAGCCAAAGTCTGGGTCACCGATTTTGATATTGTGATGCAGAACGACACTAGACACAAACAACAGTTCGATTAATTGAGCAAACATGAAACTATTGGCAAACAACTATGAATCGCACGGTGCGGATCTGCAAAAGCATCAACGGCACTGAGAAAGAAAAACATGAGCAAAAAAATCTATTTGGAAAGGTTAACCACATGCACACGACTTGGAATCAACACCTACATTCGCTTGAATGTTTTCGCAACTATATGATTCAAGCCAAATTGTTTGGTAGGATGAGATCTGATAGCATACTTATGAGGCCTGTTATGGCATTTATACGGTGCAAGACACGTATTTTGGGATTTACAGCCTCATCAGGCGCACGGTGCCTTCCGGTTCAGTCAGCTCCGCAGAGAGATATCCCCCAAATAGCGAAACTGACGCCGAAATATTTACACGTGCCGCTAGTTGATAAGATCACCCAACGCGAAACTAAATGAATTGAAAGGCACCGTGCAACTGACGAGACTGTAATGTCAAAACACGTGTCTTCCACTGCATGAATGCCATAACTGACCTCATGAAAGGCTCAAGGTAGGTTATCAGATTGTATTGCTTTGAGCGGAATCTCGAAAAACAGTCGAAAAGAAAGGTATCTTGATCCACATTTGCAACGTAAACAGCATCCTCAATTGCCTCATATTACGTATACTTGCAATATATAATCTGTATGAATTCCTTACTATACCGTGACTATAATGCTGTTATGACAACATTTCGCAGAATGCTGTATGGTATGCAAAACTTTCAATCCCAGGCAGGAACTGAACCCACCTTTGATCCACAGCGAGGGCGCCCATTGCCATTACACGACCGAGGCCAAAACTTTGCGACTAATTCTTCTATATAGACTATCGAAGCTATCAGAAATCAACTGTTAGTGGGTTTAATCTCGTAAGCGCATATCGGCATTAAACCCAGTTAAGCCGAAAGCTATTTGATGCGTAAACAAGAGAGTGATATTAGAGCGATGGCCTCGATGGCGTAATGGTTACACGCGCCGTCGGTATGGGTGGAATGCGAGTTGAATTCTCGCTTAGAGTCAGCATCCTCGGATCCTTGCAATATACTGAATATACTGGACCGCTTTGATACAGAAGTTCAAGAATAACAGATGAAACTATAGGACTTGCCGTAAGAGATTCTCTTGTTTTCTACACAGAATACAGACAAAAAAAAATGTCACAGACCTGAGTTCCTCCTCACTGTCTCGTTCAGCATCACAACCGCCACCAGTTGCTTCCTCACCCATATAGTAGTCCTTTTCTAGAGCTTCGAAAGGATAAAGCTTTTGCATCTGCAACAAATCTATACAATTTCTCAAGAAGTAAAGATGGGAAACAAGTTATGAGAACGAAGGACTGACAGTAATATCAAAGAATTATCACACAAAATAACGTTTCAATCACAAAACGCCTTAACCCTTAAGGGACCATGGCCAAACCCTCTACGTCTTTAATCCCACGCGTGTTAGGTCTAACGATGGAGCGAGGGGTTGGAGACGAAAAGGGCTGAGTCCACGGCCCCGTGGGGTTGAAATGTTCCAGCTGCCTTGCTTACATGACATAAACAATCTGCCCTCCATTTACCAAACTCGAAAAGTAAGAGATTACTAAAGAGAAAAGTGGCCGGATCACTGACAAAACAACGTTTCACATTCATGCGGCAATTTTGAAGATTTACGTCTAGTTCAGAAAGAGCATAGCGCATGATAGCCAATATCGAACCTCACAGGATGCCCATAAGGGGAGGGGTACGAGTGCTACCAGTTGAGCACCTAGGCCCCTGACTTAGAGATGTACCTTGACACACGAGTCCTCGATGGTTCAATCTCGCGTCGCAGACCCACCAGCTTTCTTTCCATCCCTCCGCGGTCAGTGAATTGGTACAAACTTGTCTGGGAGGATAAGCAGCACTGACGCGATATGTCAGCAGGCCACCGTGAGTCTTGTGAAGCCCAATACACCTCCTATCACTTCAAAACGATGCCCGAATGGAACTGAATACATAGCGTGTTCCTCAGGGATTGACGAACGGCTGGAAGGTTTTAGCTTTATGGAATGCCTGATGAGCTTGAACAACCTCAGGCCTCTCAGGATCAATTAGCCCTTTCACGACAGCGTGCACAGGCTTCAAACTCACTGCCTTTCAAGACTGACCTCAGAAGCAAATTTTACGACCCAATTTCTTCTCTCAGTTTAGTTTATGTTAGTTCAGTCACTTTATTTCAAATATGTACGGTCGGAGGACAAACCGCTTCGGAACAAGAATTTGCTAAGATGAAACTTTATTTAGTGAAAACCTTGAAAATCACGATAAACTCTCATACAATGACATGTACGAGAACAATATCTGAGCAAGTACAGTAGAAGTAATGCTCCAAAATTTACGATGAACGTAACCACAAGTACGGACAGACCACGAAAAACAAAAAAGAAATGACCCGAAAGAAACACAGTGCCGCATTAAGAATGTATCGCTGAACTCTGAGAAATAGGCCACTCTATCCAAGCTAACACTAGAAGAAGATATGTCTTCATTGTAGACGAACGACTTCTTAAAGAAGTGAGCAACCACTGAGACTAGTAGGCCTGATTCACTACAAGCCTGAAAAGCACTTAAAGAAATTGTGTAGGAATCTATCTACGCCCATGGATGACACATAAAACTCTGTAGATAATAAAAGTAATCGCAAAATTATTACAATAGAATTGCACATAGAAGACTCCGCAAGGTTTTACATGAGATGAGGACGGAGCATATAGTCTAAAAGTGTCTCTAAAAGAAAAAAGAATCTTACAGGAACCCCTCTCCTGTTTTCACAACCATGAACCAAGGCATAGGCACAAAAGGCAGGAATCACATTGTGAAAAATTCACTAGTAAAAAAGGTTTTTCCTCATTGTTCGATGACAGTCTGATAGGCTTGTTCACGTCTGCTAATTCGTGACATATCTCGGATATCGTCCATCTGTCGATCAATCAGCTCTCGCAGGACACGTAACTCTTCACTGGAAAACTTTTGTGATGCCTCATCCATGAGATTGGTGGCGATTATTTCCACTTTGACATCATCCGCTGGAACAGCTTCAATTATATAAGCGCTCCAGAGAAAGAAAATAAGCACTGAAGTCCACCTTTCAAACCCGCAGCGTTTAGGAGTGATATTACTTCCTTGACATCAGCATTGTTAAGTACAACTTTCCCATGGAGAAAAGGATTTTCCAGTTGATCGAGTGATTGTTTGCTGTATTTTCGAAGATCCTAAAACGAATAAAGAACAACGTCGTAAGATAGAGGATGATGTAAACAAAACCTGCTCTCGTCTTTTGTACAACAATGATTCGGATGTAGATAGCCATTGTTCATGGAAAATTTGTCGACCATACTGTTCCAATAGTTCCACCATGGTCTGGAATAGAAGCCAAAGTATTTCGAAGAAGGCTTCGAAAGACTAGTTCAGACCTAAGGCAACAGACAGCACTAGTCGAGCAATAAAAATATATAAGCCAAAAAACCTTGTATCAACTTACATTTCGGAGCCGATGGTCGATTTCCATTTTAGTCATCTCAGTCCTGCTCTTGACCACAGCATCATAATAGCTATAAAACAAGAGAATATTGTACCAAGTTGAAAAAAAGTACAAAACAATCATTAAAGGATGTCTGCAATTATTTGAGGATTGCGATCACCATGTGAAATCGGCTTGTAGGACAACGGTCTTGTAATAACGACTCAAATTGCTAGAAACTCACTCATCAAATAACGAATTCGGCAGCCTTGCACTAATCCCAGCAAAACTCAAGTCGTGATTGGGACGCTCCAAATCGAACCTTAATGAATGTATGGCAGAATTTTGCTAAGGAGAATCAAGAAGAATAATTAAATAGAATCAACTGATGAGACTCATTGATAGAGTTCAAACCTGATTTGAGCTAATTCATAAGCAACACAAAGTCGATCAAGCATTCTGGTCATATCAGCCTCAATGTTTCGGCGAACATCACTGCTCAAAGATTCTTTGCCGTAGAGAAGCGTTAGCTAGAATCTCATTGAACATATATTCATGGTAATATAAAAAATGCCACTGGTTTTTCCGAGCTAGAATCAAATGCCTGACAGATTTTTCTCAAGGAAAGAGCGGGACTTGATGGAGTTTTCCTTTTAAAAAAATGCTATATACCTCAATGTACTTGTAAACAGGAGCCAACAGTGTACCAATCGCTTTTTCGATGTCATCCTCAGATGTAACCAATTCGATACCATTGATAAATTGATTACGAACAAACTCAATGAAAAATTTCACCAGTAGCGACCTAAAATTAGTGTACACTGCAGGAAAACCACTGGCTATTTTTTTTTGTTATAAATAAGTTTTATGAGGAATTAGACAAAAGTACATGGCCTCGTAAACCTCCTAAAAATGGAGATTTATCAACTGAAAAGTTCAACTAACGCTCGAAATCCAAATAGTCCTCTACCAGCACCAATGTTTCTCGCCATCTCGTCATTAAGAAAACCGTCCTCGGTTGGAAAAAATAGTGGCAGATCATCTTGCGCCAATAACTGCAACTGAAACAAAAGACAGAAAAGCTTCTAACACATTGGTTTACTCAGTGATGAAGGCCATATTGGAGTAAAATGACTAACAGTGTTGCTTACACCACCATGTAGTAATAGGTTCTCCTTAGGATTCCACGGATTCTTACGAAGAAGTGGAAATAAGCGCAATGCCAGCGCTGTATTTGGTAATTGTTTGAGCATTGTCGAAGCAGAAGTGAAGTACGAGTTCATAATCTGAACTCGAAAATTAGTATTACACGTCGTACTGCGAGAGAGAAATAAGAACTCGCACACGTAGTAGCTGACAGAAAAAACATAAGAGCATTCACATCGACGTAATTGAGTGATTTCGGGAAGTGAGATTTGTTCCACAGGTTGTCATGAAAGAAGTACCACAGATTACCAGCGTCTTGATCACGCTCACTATCATAGTCAAAAGAATCTGTAATAAGGACAATAAACAAAACGTGGTGAGGTAAGGGCTCTTGTACAGCCCGATATACGTGTTTCGTCTTCACAGACTCATCAGCCTGGCAAAACCCGTCGTCTTTCGATATTTTTATAGTCAGTTCTCTCGGGAGCTCTGCTCCCTTACAGAGAGTCATCGAAGACGAACATTTTACACTCTATGTCAAGCGAAATTTTCACCTATCACAAAGCGTTTGCGCATTCGATTGCTCTTTGACTGGTATTTTTTATCATAAGATACCCGCCAAAGAGCAATCGAGTGCGCAAACGCTCTGTGTGATAAAAATACCAGCCAAAGAACAATCGAGTGCGCAAATGCTCTGTGTTAAGTGAAAATTTTACTTGACATAGAGTGTAAAACGTTCGTCTTCAATGACTCTGTGTAAGGGAGTAGAGCTCCCGAGAAAACCGACTATAAAAATATTGAAAGAGGACGAATTGTGCCCGACTGACGAGTTAGAAGGACGAAACACGTGTCTCGGGCTGTACAAGAGCCCTTACCAGACCACATGACAAGTTGGCTCAAATAATAATGAAAGGATCTATTGAAATTTGAGCGTGGTCTTAATAAAGCACTCGAAATAAAGGTATAAAACGTGGTAAGTTTTTCTTTTCATGACAATATCCAATTGAGTTCCATTCTACGGCTTCATGATATCATAAACACAGCTGAAATATCGAAAATGGATGCAGGACTCACAGAACACTTTATCGATGTCGTCAATTTCTCGAGATAACATCTGAACACTATCCAAGGCATTCTGGTGAGCATCGTGACCCAAGCGAGCTGCAAATATCGTAGAGGAATCATAAAAATTGTATGGTGTACATATATACTCAATAATTTTGAGCGATATGCAACACATTCAACTTTGTAAGAGAAGAGAACCCGTTTCTCATGTTCTCAAAAGCATGTATTTACCAGTGCACTACAGGGCTTAGTTTGCTACCGCTCTTTCTGCGATACAAGATGCCGATTCTATGAGCAGCTAAAGCTCATCGGTTTGGCCTGATAAGCACATATCGGCATTAAACCCACTTAAGACGACAGAATTGACACCTCTTTTGCAGAAACAGTAACAACAGTATAGAAGTCCCGGAAGTGCAGAGGTTAGCATGCGCTTTCTGAAAGGATGAGACGCGGTTCCAATCTGCGCGAGGTTCAATGTTTTGCATTTCAGTCAACAACATTGGATAGATAGCTCACATATCATACCACTACTCAAAAAAAAGTGGTTAAATAAAGAATGTCGATTACAACCGTACATTCAACGGCGAGTCCAACGAAATTTTTAACAGCAGCCTGATATTCCTTGTCAAGATGGGCACGTAAGGCAGATTTCTGGGATGATGGATCTTTTAGAAGTTCGGTTCGTCGCATTGAAGCACGACGCCGCTGTATACGATACATGTATTCCAGAGCTTCGGAAGCACGTTTCGCAGCATCAATCTGGATACCAAACAATCACAATCAAGAACGAGAAAAAAAAAAGAATAAGAATTATTCAATTGCAGTATTCGACAACTCGAACCTTCATCGCCTTCTTTCGAATTAGATCCTCCAAAAAGTTCTCAACGGTCACCTTCGATACAAATGGTTGACAAACAATCGGTTTCGACTGAATCTAAAACTTTCTCAACCTCACTTGTCTTGGGAACTACGAATGAAAATAACGACTGTAATCTTCAGATGGATAGATTCAGTCATGAGCTCACACGAGGTTTTACAGAAGAACTGCGCTTCCCTTCGTAGCGGTAGTGATTCGAGTAGTGCCCACAGCCAAACTTTGTGCAAATCTCTTGCAAGCTCATAATTGAAAAAATAATATTGCACATATCTTTCAAGAGCAATTTATATTTTATACCCTTCCTGATCAAATTTTTTGAGAGGATTCCGTTAATTTAGCATTCGATTTTTTCCCTCATATTATTTATTCTCAGAGATAGTGAAACATTTCAAGTGTTGAATCGACTATCTTCAGAATTTCGTTATCATTAATGCCATAAAGTATTGATTGGGTAGATGTCCTTGCAATATCGAGGATAGCCAGGTTAGGGCGTACCCAGTTAGTTGTAAGAGTGTTGGGCGTGAGGATAGGAGAGGAGGGGGTTGGGGGAGGGGCAAAGTAATGAACCAATTCAAAAAAGTGCATAACACTCCTTCATAATTAGAAAATGCAGGACGCTATTTCAGAGCTAAATAAATCGATTTGAAAGCATGTATTATTTACCATAAGTGTCCAAACTTTCGCTAATGCTAATTATATAATATATAACATTCATAGGACGACGAAACAGAAAATTGAAACTTATCAACTGGATTAGAGCTGTAAAACCCCCCAAAAAATATTTTTAGAAACATTGGCATTATTCCGAAAAGAAGAAAACGTTCTTGAAAAATGCCTGGTGAAAGAGTGTGATACGTTCGTCGTCGCTAACTCTTACTGTGGGTATTAGAACACCCACATAGGATTGGCAAAAGAAGAGAAAAGGTAACTGAACAACTGAAGAAATCGCAAGATCGAAACACGTGTATCGGGCTCTATAAGTCAGCCCTCATTGATAGAGCACTGACATGCGTGGCTCAAAAAATGATTACCAGGCATATTGACATTCGAGCCGTGGGTCTTAAGAAAACGCTCGAAACGAAAGTTCTCAAAATATATGCTAACAAAATAATAACAAATGTTCTAGCGAGGAGATCAAATACGAAAGTAAAACTGACAAGATTTGGAGGCATAAAGGCACTTAAGCTGCACAGGGAGCCAACTTTCACAGTGATCACATATTCGCAGGATACCACCTCTTCTACATTGTCGATATAAGCCTCACTGGTTGACAACTGCGGATCACACTCATACTGAAAGAAAAAGGAAATAAAGTCATAAAGTCACACTTCTAACACACTCAGTTGTAAACAATGAAGCGTTCTTCACTAATAACTAAGATGTAATATTTCTTCGAAATTTTAAGACAGTATAAACAAAGGAGAAGAAATAATAGCTAGTACTCTAAAATGTATACTGAGCACTCACAATTTTTGGAATTCCTTATTTAACTGATATCTGCAGTGTTAAAATGTTCAAATCATTCAACTACGACTGTTGAGTGGTGTGCAAAAGATTTGAGCACAGGCGGAAGCTGAACCCGCGTTTCACCCATACCGAGGTGCTTATCATACAACTTCACTATTAAGGCCACCGCTCTGTCTCCATAATTCCTTCCTAGAAACTATACTACAATTTCGGCGGCCGACAGCTTAACTATAGTTTATATCGAAAAAAGTGGTAGCAAAGCGGCGGCCTCTGTGGTGCAGTGGTAGCACGTGCGCCACTATGAGTGAAACGCTAGCTTAATTTCCGCCTGGAGTCGAATGTTTTGTCTATCACTAACATTCTTGGTTACATTTAATACACTGCATTTTATACCTTTATTTCGATGCTTTATTAAGACCACGCTCAAACTTCAAAACATCCTTTCATTATTATTTGAGCCAACTTGTCATGTGGTCTGGTAAGGGCTCTTGTACAATCTGATACACATGTTTCGTCCTTACAGACTCGTCAGTCGGGCAGAACCCGTCGTCTTTCGATATTCTTATAGTCAGTTCTCTCGAGAGCTCTGCTCCCTTACAGAGAGCCATCGAAGACGAACGTTTTAAACCCTATGTCAAGTGAAATTTTCAGCTAACACAGAGTGTTGCGCACTCGATTGCTCTTTGGCTGGTATTTTTATCATATTATACCTTTATTTCGAGTGCTTTATTAAGACCACCAAATAAGTGCGCAACACTCTGCGTTAGGTGAAAATTTCGCTTGACATAGAGTGTAAAACGTTCGTCTTCGATGACTCTCTGTAAGGGAGTAGAGCTACCAAGAGAACCGACTATAAAAATATCGAAAGACGACGGGTTCTGCCCGACTGACGAGTCTGTAAGGACGAAACACGTGTATCGCGCTGTACAAGAGCCCTGACCAGACCGCATGACAAGTTGGCTTAAATAATAATGAGAGGAACACTGCATTTTACTTGATCCATATTTAGATAACAAAATAGTTATGCCGATTGAGCACCGTACATTTCAAAAAGCCAACACCTACCCGTACTGCAGTCTTTCTTGCCGATTTCTTGTCGTGAAGATCACAAAGTGTTCCACCCTCATAATGTTCTTCCAAATACATCAATCTATCTTGTGTTGAAGACTAGAGATACGGAAATTTTCAAATGTGCTTACAATGATTACGAATGAACCGCATGAAAAACCACTAGAAAATCTTACTTCGTAGGGAGCTATAGAGTACTTTCCTAGGAAAATTCCAAGAGAATTGCTGACCTGCTGTGCTTCATTTTCTGGAAGATCATCAGACTGGAGAACAAATTTGAAAACAAGGTATGAATACAATGAACCTTGGAAATAAACATACTTGCACCATGCCACTGCTTTACATCGACACCTCTGCATAACTTGTATTTCCACCATCCATTATCCTAAAATGAAAAGGGAAAAAAGCAGCTAAAACGGTGCCCATTTGATCCAACTACCAAGAGCTGAATTCAATGATGGAACAAATAATAGCTAAGCAGACTGACCTTACTGATACAATTTTTGATGTAGAAACTAGCCGTAACTAATTCAGCCAGGTACTTGGGATTATAGCTCGTTGGCTGAGATTTTTCAATAGTCTCAAGAACCGGTAGCTTGCAAGCGAAAGGTTGTCCAGCTTTATTTTTGACAAAGACATATCCTTCGTCGTCATCCTGAAATCATTGCCATCTTCAATGAAACAAGCCCAAGCGGAACAACGGACGCGTGATAAACTGACAGAAGGTATGTCTGAAATGATCTTCTCCAAAATGCTCCGTTTGTTTTCCGAAGAAACGGTGCTAAGATTGAACGACGGATCAATTCCAGAGAGAATGTCGGAAATATCTGGTTCGTACAATCGACTTCTGAAACATAAACATGCACAGATCTTTACGAAATAAGTAAGATATTGACTTGAAGTGAACAGTGACATACCTTACTTCTTCCACGTCATAGATTCCAGAGATACAATACGCCGGTATCACAAATAATAGTGATTGAATTAAGCATTGGTGGCCAAACAGCATCCTCTTACATTCAATACAGCTATATGAAAATAGCAAAAAAACGTCAAATAAAGAAGAAATAATCAACCGAAAAGGTCTTTTCAAAAGTATATTCGAGCGCTACGACGCATCAAAATCTACAAAATATTTCGTGATATTTAATTATTTATCAGTTTCAACCGTGAACCATAAGAGACGAACAGATCTCTTAACAATACAAGATTCCACAAAGTCCGAAAACAAGGCATATTTACAAAGCCCAAACAATCAGAAGAAAAGTAAACAAAGAAACGGGGCGAAATAATGATTGCATGGGATCGAATGAATGAAACAAACACTGAAGCAGTAACGCAAAAACAAAGGAAAAACACAGAGAAACAACTAAGTGCGTCAGATCGACCATGGTAATTTCTCACAAAAAAAGGAAGCAATAATTCAATAGTAGCCCTCGTTCATCTTCTTTTTCCCTTCGGCAGCCTCCTAGATAAACAAACCAAGCAAATCCATTCGAATCTCTTCAGAAAGTGCATGTAATCAACTCACTCGAAACCGCTCCTCAAACAAAGAAAGCTCGGCAATCAGGTCAGTAATCGCATTGATTAAGGCATCGGCGGGAGTTGTTTGACCTGTGGTTTGAACTCGAAGCAAAATCTATAACACAATAAAAATAGCAGGCTCAAAAACACATCAATAATGAGAAGCCATTTGAAAGGAAAAGATTAGCTGAAGAAACCTACCTTATGTTCAAGAGGATGAGGATTCTTGTAGCCAGCGAACAACACCATTGGATCCTTTAGTAATTGGCTAAATAGAGGAAGTAAAACTCTCTCTCTTACTCCAATTTTTGTATATGTCCAGGAAAGAACCTCTTTTCTCTAACTTTTTTTTTCATTCCCCTTATTCTCTCTTTTCCCATCTCCTTCCTCGTCTTTCTTATTCTTGTGCAGATTAGAATAGTCTCCTGCACAAGAATTGAAAAGTAAGACAGAGAAAAAGAGGGTAAAGAAGAAGGAAGAGTAAGAAGAGAAAACTAGAAGAAAACATAAGAGAAAAGAGAAGAAAGAAAGGTGGAGGAAAACAGAGGAAGAAGAGAGAAAACAAAGAGAAAAAAAGAGGAAAAAGGTTCATTGTTTGACTCATACTAAAGAAGAGCAAATAAACATGTTGTTGATGCTACGGAAAACACCACTGGGGACGGGGGAGGAAGGGTGTTTGTACACGTCATCATAAGCCTATTGGCGAAACGCAAATTTTTCTGGCATTGAGAGAGAATAAACCAGCTTTTTGATTGGTTAGAAAACGGAGAGATCCTCCCTCTATCAAAAGTGCCAAGATCGCATTCGGTTTCAACTTTTTTTTCACAGCAAAATGTATCAACACAAAATGAGAACTCTAAAAATTCTCAATAAATCCCTTCCTAATTATTTGAGCCAACTTGTCATGTCGTCTGGTAAGGGCTCTTGTACAGCCCGATACACGTGTTTCGTCTTTACAGACTCGTCAGTCGGGCAGAACCCGCCGTCTTTCGACTTCGGAGACTTCAAAAATATCGAAAGACGACGGGTTCTGCCCGACTGACGAGTCTGTAATGACGAAACAGGTGTATCGGGCTGTACAAGAGCCCTTACCAGACCACATGACATGTTGGCTCAAATGATAATGAAAGGACTTATTGAAATTTGAGCGTGGTCTTAAAAAATCACTCAAAGGAAAGGTATAAAAATTCTCAGTTTCATCGTCTTTGTAGCAGCAGTAGATGTTATTACAGTATATCTGATGTTGTTAAGTGTTTCCAACTAACCACTGAAGCCCGGCTGGGAGTCGAACCCGCGTCTCACATTACCTAGAAGCGCACGCTACTACAACAGCGCGGAGTAAAAGCCCTAAGAGGATAGAGCTCTCGGCGTTGATCAATCCTTGAGGGATGCGCCATGCATTTCCTTCAATTTTTTAAGTTCGTTTGAGGTGATTGAATGCATATCTGGCCTTTACAATGACTCGCTGAGGCCCTCCGTTGAACCGAGTCAGTGCTGCTTATCCTCCCAGACAAGCCTGAGACCTGTCTGGTACCAATTTACTGCCTCGGAGGGATGGATGGCTTGATGAGCCATGAGCGCGAGATTGAGCCATTGACTTCGTGTGCGACGCAGGGCACCTCTAACCACTGTGCCACATGCGCTCTTGCAGCGCGGATACTGCTCAGAAAATATTTGATATAAAGTCACAGCTACATTATTGGTACTATTGTTCAATAACATACTCGAATGACATAGATATCACACGAAAAAAAGCAGCTAGACCACTTACTGTTTAAGCAAGTTTCCCAGAGTATGATCTTCTTTATTGATAGTGAATACGGCAGCATTTGGCACCTTAAGAGTACAAAAGGCACAGACGACTGATGCTAAATTCGAAAGACTAAGAGGCTCCTGAATCTATTACCAACCTTAGTATCATTTTCGACAGAGATCTTTCGTTCACCATCAAATATGAGGAACGATTCAAAGGCGGCTGGCGCATTCATAGCACCTAAAACTTGGGTAATTGAACATAACAGCAGTGATATTGATTGGCTTAGTTTCTGTGCGGTAATACACTCAAATTATTCCAAAAATTGAATTATTTGATATTCAAAAACAAACACCACACATAGAGAAACTGATAAGCACAAAATTGATGTTCAATTTATTCTAACGAATGCTTAGAAAACTTCTATCATTATTTGAGCCAACTTGTCATGTGGTCTGGTAAGGGCTCTTGTACAGCCCGTTAGACGTGTTTCGTCCTTACAGCCTCGTCAGCCGGGCAGAACCCGTCGTCTTTCGCGATCTTTTCATAGTCAGTTCTCTCGGGAGCTCTACTCCCTTACAGAGAGTCATTGAAGACGAACGTTTTACACTCTATGTCAAGTGAAATTTTCACCTAACACAAAATGTTCCGCACTCGATTGCTCTTTGGCTGGTATTTTAACCATATTATACCTTTATTAATATAAGGTATACCATATAATAAAGGTATAATATGATTAAAACACCATCAAAGAGCAATCGAGTGAGCAAACGCTCTGTGTTAAATGAAATTTTCGCTCGACATAGAGTGTAAATGTTCGTCTTCGATGACTCTCTATAAGGAGTGTAATGCTCTCGGAGAACTGACTATAAAAAGATCGACAGACGACGAGTCTCGCTGAAGGACGAAACACGTGTATCGGGCTGTGGAAGAGCCCTTACCAGACCACATGACAAGTTGGCTCAAATAATAATGAAAGGATCTATTGAAACTTAGAAAACTATCTACTGCTGTTGGTAATGACAACTAAATACACAGAGAGGAACCGTGCATGAGAACTAGAAGAAAGATTTTATGTTCAACGAATCCCTATATCGAGGAGAACCAGCCACCGAGCTGCTCCTGAGTGATCTTTAGGGAGAAAGAGCGAAGTTTCAGCGGGGTGTCCAGTCGATTCAGTCGCTCGACGACCAACTGGATGACATGTGATACAGGAACATCAGGCGGGAGTTCAACTTGCGCTTCATCCAAACCGCAAGCGAATGCTACCACTTCACCATCGAAGCCACCGCCAAACATGAAAATAGTGCTGTGAGAGCGACAATAGACATTAATCAGACTGATGTAGAACGTTTTGCGTCTAACCTTTCTGGACCATGGACCCAACCACCTGCGTCTCTGACCCTCAGCATGCTGCGCGTCCAGCAACGGAGCATATTGCGTCTAACTCCAACGTGACGTTAACAAACGCGACATACTCCATTGCTAGAGGCAACACGCTGGAGGTTGAAGACACAGATGATTGGGTCCATGGTCCCGAAAGGGTCAGGTGAGATGACAAATGCTACTTAACCGGACATCTTTGTGGGATCGCTTGTGAGGAACGTCAGCCGACAGTCGGCAACAAGCACAACATCAAAAGCTATTTAAGATCAAAGAACAAATTACTCCGACAATAAGATGATTAGAGGCTAGTGGAGAGTTGTGGTCTTACCAATTTTTCATGCCTAAGCCTAAACGTGCTCTCGTAGTTTCTTATTAGAAGAAATTAATTTGGAAGTAAGAAAGAGTGGTGGTAAAACGAGGCGTCGGTGGTGCAAGGGATGGAGCACGCGCTCGCGGACTTAAAATGCGGGTTCAAGTCCCGCCTGACGCAGTTTTGCACATCACTCTACATTTGTGGGTATACTACAGCATCATAGCATCGTTAAAAGACGTTAAAAAAAAAGAAAACTGCGTACACCTTCGTTAACTCTCCGGTTTAATGATGCAGACTGATATGCGAGACTTGGAACCTCACACGGGGACCGAACCAACATTACGCCCTCTCCGGGGCGCGTACTAACCAACTGCACTAGTGGTACTTCCGTGCCGTCCCTTGCAAGCTAATAGCTAAAGGCTGATAAAGAAAAAACCCCACAAACCGTTCATTTATTTCAAGCTTCTGCCAGGTTTGTCAATCTTTCTCAAAATCGATGGCGGCTGATCCTTCGGCGATTTCGCCTTCTTCGAACGAATTCGCAAGGGGTTTGGGAGTAAGATTACCTGCTAGAATCGATGGTAGAATCTACCGAATCCTACAAACAGACGTAATTGGCCAAACCCTTCAGGGTCTGAGGAAGCCAAAGTCCCAGGGGTCAGCCATCGATCGCTAACATCAACAACAACAACTGGTACCTACTCTGAATCGGCTAAACAAGAGAAAACCCTCAAGATCAAAGATTCAATCGATAGTTCCAAGAATTACAAGAAGTCGGCCTTTCGAAAAAACGAGCTCAAGTAGACGTAAACAATATCGATGGCAACTAAGTGTGAGATTGCGGAAAAGCCACACAAAACGACGTCAGTAAGCGATCTCAGGGGGTGATCTCAGATCTCATCGGTCAATCAACCAGCCAGCCTGGGTACTTTTCTGTTAGACGATGGCAGCTGCATATTCGACAGAATTTGCTCAGAAAAGAACTTCCATAAGAGTCTCGATAGTGCAACGGTAAGCATACGCTCCCGGAAAGAGTGAGATCTGGGTTCAAATCCCGCCTAACGCAAACGTTTTCGCACAGAACTCCACAAATTAGTGTTAATGATCATTGAAAAGCCTAAATCTCTGCTTGAGGCGCCGTGACCAAGTGGTTGTGATGTTGGTCACGGCGCGCGTGAAGCCACAACACTCTCCGGCGGTCAACAACGCACGCCCTATGGAACGTCACAGCCAGGCTATCCTCGAGATTGCAAGGCGATATGCTCGACCAGTATTCTACGTTATCCAAGAAGAAGTCGAACAGGGGATCGAATGCTGGAAGTACTGGGATCCGCACAGTAAACATTGTGATGACGGGTCATGTAAATGAATAAATAAGTCTCTGGCTAAAGCCGTACGTAGCCCATTTTTCAAAGGACCCCTCTCATCACATTGAGAAATCCATAGTAAAGTTATATGCAGAAAGAGTGGAGTGCAGAACGAGCGTCGGTGGTGCAACGGTTAAGCACATGCTCCCGGAAAGAGTAAGATCTGAGTTCAAATTCCGGCCGACGCAAACGTTTTTGCTCACCACTCCACATAGTTTTGTAAAATTTGTTACACACGACCATGCGTTTTTTTTCCTTACCTCGCTTATATTTCGCTGGAGAAAACTCCTCCCTTGGACTGCTAGTACTATCTCGATAGCACAGGTCTCAAAGAATACAAAAATGTGTCTGCTTTTGCGGAAAAGCTCTTTTATAGCGTTGTAGGAGAAAGAAAAGATTTGTGCTGTGAACCTTGCCAGACAGAGCTTTTTCTTTCGAACATTAGTAGTCATTCGATAGCGTAAGTTTTAGTGATTCCAACGATATGCTTATTTTCTGGAAAGACGGTTTCACTGCAGTGTAGCAGGGAAAATAAGATCGAGTTCTACATATTCGGCAAACTTGTTCATCGGCTATCTTACGCGCCGGGAGGCGGAGCGATCGATCGATAGCCTAAAAAGTTAGAAATGTGCCACGGAACTTATTGAATGTTTTCTCCGCTTTAGAAGAAATTCCAGTTAAGACGATTGATTCAGATACTACGAAAGTTTCTCCACACGTCGATAAGCTTTTCATGTTTCAAGCGAGTCATCCGCGTGATGAAATGAAGGCGCATAGCGAGTGAGAAATATGATTTTATTTTAATAGATCCTTTCATTATTATTTGAGCCAACATGTCATGTGGTCTGGTAAGGGCTCTTGTACAGCCTTGAGACACGTGTTTCGTCCTTACAGACTCATCAGCCGGGCAGAACCCGTGTCTGTCGATCTTTTCATAGCCAGTTTTCTCGGGAGCGTTACACTCCTTATAGAGAGTTGTCGACGACGTACGTTTTACACTCTATGTCAAGCGAAATTTTCACCTAACACACAGTGTTTTCGCACTCGATTGCTAGCTGGCTGGTGTAAGGACGAAACAGGTGTCTCGGGCTGTACAAGAGCCCTTACGAGACCACATGACATGTTGGCTCAAATAATAGTGAAAGGATCTATTGAAATTTGAGCGTGGTCTTAATAAAGCACTCGAAGGAAAAATTTTATTTCAGATTTTGCAGCGTTACAAAAGGATATCTCGAAAAACCGGCTATGTATGGCTTTAGCCAGAAATTTAAGTTTTCAGATGATTACTAACACTCCTATGGAGAGTTTTTGTTCAGCAAATGGGACCGAATATTCATTTGTCGCTGTCTAACAGAAAAGAGCCGTTTTAATTGTCGTAGGAAGAATACACTAAAACATGAACCCCAGTTGTGCAGTGCTAAGCACGCGCTTCTCGGGAACGGTGAGACGAAAATTAAAATCACGCTCACAGTTGCATACGTTGTCGCACATTTTCATTTGTCTCTATCGATGTCGTTGTGTCTGTCGGTTTTGAATGACTCCCATTTTTGAGATTTCTTTAGTTATTCTTATCATTTCTCACGACCTGTCTTCAGATCTGCTGTGGTCATTCAGCATTCTATAGTTCAGCATAGGGCGGTTTGTTGTATCCGTCGTCCACCAAGGTCGTCGAATTTTCCACGTGTGTGTTCGGCTGCTGCTTAGGAGTTCTTGTCTTTGTCATGAATGTCGTCAATGCTAGCTATCCACTTGACTTCCGCGGACCCAGACTGAGCGTGTTCACCAGCGTAGAAACGACTTCATCGCCTCCTCCCGCTTAGTCTCCTACTGCAGTACTGCTTTTCGTTGCAAGACCGCCCGCGAATCAGTCTAGAACTTCGATGCGGGTCTTACAACGAAAAGTGGTACTGTAGTCGGCGACTAATCATCGCAGTGGAGGTGGAGCCATTCTTACGCCGGCGGGCACTCCCAGTTTGGGTCCGCGGAAGCCAACCGATTAAGTTGGGTCTCGACTCCTGGGCGACAGTTACGCTAGATCGTTGTGTGGATTTTAGGGATGAGATCTAAGTCCAGATATGTTTGCTTCCAACTTCCTGATTCTGAAGAGTGAGAGGCTCGGTGAGCCGTGGGAGGGCTCAAACCAGCAGCTTGTTCGTGATGAAAGACTTTGCTATCATAAACTCTACATCCCACTTGAATCCGTGGTATGTTGCTTCGATCCTGAGCCCGGCAGTTATCAGAATTTTCATCCCCTGTAGTCGACCAAGTGAGACTAGACTTGTCTGAGAGGATGACGACACTGAAAACACTTCAGGAGGCCATCGCAGTGTATTCAGTCACCGATGTACTCTCTGAGAATATTTTTATTCGTTTTCTCGAGGTTTGTTACGTCACATTCGTGGCATTGTGGTTTACGCACGTTTCGGAGGTTTAGCTATCACCAACGTGGGTTCGCTGGGTTATTATTTCATCCCACTCGTTCCTTATTATAAAAGTTAGAGTGATGAAGAAAGTAAGTTGTGATCAGGTGAAGTAATAGTTGACAATGTATCTACAGTCGATGCCTTGCGGCCGGTATGAACTACATAACCTTTAGCCCTTATGGTACCGTGGACCCACGACCTCTGCATTTTTAGCTGGCAACGCTGGACGGTCTGCTGCACCTCTTCATCTCGAGCGCCCAGCGCGCTGCACCCTAACAGTAGCATAGGGTCGGAGGTGAAAAGGAGGTCGAGCAGACCGTTCATCGTTGCCAGTCAGAGGATGCACGGGACCGTGAATCTACGATCCCGGTTGCGTTCTTGTGAATCTCGTGGAAAAATTTCCAAACGTAGTCTTTACTTAAGTCGTCTATAATGAGCTTTCATGAAGTCGAATGCATGACATCTCCCTTGGTTTGCCCTTTATCCTTCGAAATGATCCAGATGGTAGGGAAACTATAGTGCCCATACACGACTGGACAGATCTTTAACCCTTTCACGCCACCGTGCTACATGTTACAAAATGTAACATGCCGCGGGGTGTCGTATCTCAGTCAGCTACTGCAATGGAGGCAGCGCGTCTTCCTGAAAATTTCTATTGGCGCACGTCCTAACGGATTCAAGGTAATTTATGTAGTAGATTGGAATTCTGAGAGGACATTATCATTATAAAATGTTATCATGAGGTAGTTTATATTATTGAGAATGCTTCTACAAGGATCAATCTTAGCAAAAAACAACACTGCCCAGTGGCGACTTTGGTGGCCCGCTGCTCCTTTTCTACATGCATCGCGGAATTGCACGACACGCATGCGAGTGAAATCGGACTCCCGACTAACATCAAAGTTGTGCACTTCATTCAACATTATTGAGCGTATGCATAACTCCGAAATTCTAGTATTTTACTGCTTTTTTCGCAGTGTCATGATGTTACATATATACCTAAGAGAATCGAGTGGTAAGGAAATAGACGGCCTCAGGCGGGAACCGAACCCGCGTTTCATCCATACCGGGGACGCGTGCTACCACCACTACATCACCGAGGCTACGTTTGCGCCACCACTCAATTCTCTTAGATATAATATGTATTCATAACATTGTACCATGACCGCTAAAAAGTAATGAAATAAAAAGAAATCTGCTGATTAAAATTTCTTTCTTTTTTCAGTATATGTTTCTGTAGTCATTCGATAATTTAAGAAATGTCGATCTAGAAATTCAGTTGTGATTTTTGGGACAACCGCCATACTACGTTTTACTAACGAAAGAAAGATAGTGTTCTGTTTTTGAAGTCCATTGTCTTAACACCTTAGCGGATTTTTTTGGTATTGTATAGTGGGATCTTGATTCTAAGCAAACTTTGTCGCTATGCAAAAAATTGATCATTATCGAGGGGCTTTATATAAGCGTACTTTCACTGGCAAGAATACTGATTTTTCTCGAAAAATTCCCCTTTTTAATAATGAATTCCACGGAATACAGTCGCACTGTGTGGAATGTATTTGTATTTCTTTGACTTATTTCCTGGAAGGAGCTTTTTCACTGGACCTTTAGTGATAAATCGATAGCTCAGAAACTGAAGATTTTATTACTGGTTTCTGAAAAGACTTCCATCGTACGTCCTAGTAAACGGACTGAAGATTACGTATTGCTTTTGAAGCGCGCTGTTCACTCACAGTGGATTTTTAGGTATTATGTGGACAATTGTTAATTTCGACAATTTCATCGCCCAAAAAGACATTGTTACTGAATGAGGCTTCTCTCACAATATTTTAATTAGGACGAATTCCACATGTTCATAAGCTGAAACGAGCACGTAAAATTGCTGCGCGTATCGCAGTGACAAAAGTTTCACGACAAATAATGCTCTCAGCTCAAAATACGCAAATTCAAGAAAATACTCGACGTCTTCTGTGCGATAACAAAAATTGTTCTTCAATTCTGTAAAGGTCCCAGCTCATTAAATACATGCTAAAGTTAGCACTTCAGACGTTCTATTGCTTCGTCTTCACAGTGCTTTTTTCACTTTACGGATCCCAGTACTTCTAGCATTCAACTCGTTTTTCGTTTTCTTCTTGAACGGCTTAAAATACTGGTTGAGCAAGCCTTCTCGCAAACTCGAGGATAGCCAGGCTGTGGCTTCTGGCGTCCCATAGGGCTCTATTGTTGATTGCCGGAGAGGTTCGCGGTTGGAGACGGCTCCACTAGCGCCGCGAAGAGAATCACTTGACCACGGCTTCTGCGAAATACGCTAATAGTTCAGGATTTATAGCCTGATAATCACATAACTTGTTTTGAACCTTTTGTGGGGTCTGGTAGAACAGTTATACAGCGCAGATGGGCCCGTTTCGCCCCATGCAGGCTCATCAGTAGCTCAGTGCCTTTCCGTGCAGCCGATCCCTTGACAGTACATCCTTACTTATGAAGAAATCGACGCCGAATAACGAACTACTTCAAGTCAGGTGACAGGGACCATCGGCGTTCATGACAAAGCGTGCATTTTTTTTTTTGAACATACAAACACTATGACAACTTTTGGCTAATCTATGGAAGAGGACATCAAAGCTGATAGATTTGCGTCGTAATATGTGATTCCAGAAGTACAAAATAATAACATTACATCATTTGATTGTTTATTCATTTGTAGCTATGGATAGAGCTGAGTTATTGCTGATATAAGAATCAACAGATAATTATTCTTAAAATATGAACACATGCAATAAAATATTACAGAAATGCACAGTACAGTTCGAAGCATATTTTATCTTAAACATCTGGTTTTTACCCTCTGAAAATTCCAGATTTTAGGGCATGCAATGGCGTTGCTTCTAGGTTGCATCGATGACTTTCTTCTATCGTCTTAAAGGCAATACTTTTATATATGTCCACTTATACTCAACTATGAGCATTGTTCATGCCCCAACCTGGAAACAATGCTAGTGCTATCTCTGAAACTGAATTTTTTAAGGAGAAAACCACTGTTTACGATCAAAAATTAGACTTCGAACTGTTATTGTGCATTTATATGATATTTCATTTTTAATTGCTCGTATTTCCGTTATGTTTATCTTTTGTTTCTTATGTCAGCAACAATTCACCTTTACTCATTCCCACAACTGAGTGATAGTCAAATAAGCTAGTACAACACATTCTGCGCTCCTAAAATGAAGTATTACGATACAAATCTTCCAGCTTTGGTATCCTCTAATTCCATACAATAGCCAACAATTGTCGTAGTGTTGAATATTAGGAAGTAACGAATGGTTTGTCAAGAACAGTGATGCTAACTTTATGCCATGCGACATTATCGACATCTTTCAGTAATTTTTGAATTATTAATGTATTTCATGAGCGGGGGCCTATAAGAGAATGAAACGATTCTTCCTGCCGCTCCTGAATATGAGTTTTTTTTATTGACTACATATTGTAAACGAATATTATTTGTTGTGAAGACTTTTGTTACTGGATATTCTCACCAATTTTACGTCCTCGTTTTAGTTTCAAAACATGTGGACGTCCTTTCTACTCAGTATATGTGTAGAAAAGCCCTTCACTAGCAATCTATCATTTTTATCGCCAAAGGTCTTTTGAGAACAAAAGACTATACTATACATTACCGAAAATCCACTGTAAAGTCAGAATAGCACACTACGAAAGCAAGCCGTTATCTTTCCTGATTAACCGAACGTAGTGCGAAGGTCTCTCCGTAGACCAGGTTCAGTATTAGAACTAGTATTTGGGCTATTGAATTACGTATTTTAGTGAGGAAGCTTCTTAATTATGAAATTGCAGAGGAAACAAGTATGTTCCACAGAGTACGACTGCATTCTACACATTTCTCTAATTAAATGAAAATTATCAGGAAAGTTGATGTTTATTTCACTAAAGCTACGTTTATATGAGTTCCTCCAATGGCTACCTATTTTTGCTGTAACAAGAAGATTGAGTTTGTAATTGTAGATCATTTCGCCTATCCGCTCCTTTATTCGATTCGTTGAGAAAAACACGCCTTTTGATCTTTCTCTAAGGTTCAACAATTATCCAGTGTCTCACATGCTCAAAAATTTCGGAAGTGCATTTTGATTACAAAATGGCTTTATTATCATGATGTAACAGCAGAAGAGAATTATGTTTCTCATTCAAACATTTTTCGTTGCGCAAATACTTTCCTCTAAACTTTGAATAACCATTCGATAGCCTAAATTGCAACAATTCCAATGATATATCTGTTTTCTGAGATGGACCTACTAGAGCGCTGTGGAACCTAAAAGAAAGTTGAGCCTCGCGCAGTGCGACATTGGCACCAAATCACCACGCTTTGTTGATATTTGTGGGTAGAATTTCACAACATCGCCACTAAGCCAGCGCGCTTGATCCAGCGCTCATTTTGCGAAATTCAATTTTATTTTGACTGTTGCAGCGCACAAGGGAGTGTTTTTCAAAAAAAAAAAAATTGTACATCATTGGAAATTGAATACCAATCATAATCGTCGAGAAATAAACTATCGAATGGTTATTAAAAGTCTGAAGGAAAAGCTTTGCTCAGTGAAGAGTTTTTGAATGTGAAACATAATTTTAATTTTGGTGTTACAGTGCAACAAATGAGATCATTCAACAAATAAAGTATATCCTCAAATTTTTAGTTTTAAGCTATGAAATGGCTACTAAAACTCAAAAAAACTGAAAAATACGTTTTTTTCCGGTGTCTGGAACTGAGGACGGATAACGGAAAAAATACCGATTCGTTATCTGTATGTTTACTTGAACTTTACGATGAACATTATTCTACGTCACAACCTTGCACTGGAGATGACCGCTGATTTTGCATGTCAGGCGTATTTTTTTGATTGCCCCTAAGGCTATGCCTTGTACCTTTCTCAAGTTCCACCCTTACAGAATCAACTCCAATGTGATCACGTGCTGGTAAGTGTGGCCGCCTACTACTGAACTACAAACCTGGTCCGCTCAACCAAGTGCTTCCCATGTGTATCCTCTTCCACATCCATCTCTTAAAAGCCCAGACTATCTTGATTTTTAACAATTATTTATAGTTCACCTACAGGAAGAGGAGTCGAATAATTTTGCGTTGCGAGAAAATCTTGCAACAAAAGCCGCACGCGTTCTTGAAGAAATCACTAAGTGCTACATTTTTCTCATTTGCTCATTGTTGTTACTCGTAATTCACTATCTTCTGAGGTGCACCTTCGGAGGTGTCGATTGAGGAACGCTAGTCAATTGAGCTTTCCAACTTCGAAGGAGAACAAAACCTTTGGAGCTCAGTATTGTTCATCAAGCCAAATCTCATCAAGGGAGCACCGCTGGGTATATAGTCGGTGGGTGAGTGATCATAGAAAGTATACAAAATGCTACTCTACTCTGGTAGCATCGGGAGTTGTTTGAGGAAGATTGAAGCTTAGGTGCAAGGAACCAAATAATTCGACGAACTGTTTATGTTGTTTGGGAGTATAGAAAAGACATATGTAAGGCCAATGGACCGATGATAAGTAGAAAAGAAAAACCTCACTTTCACAAAAGCGACAAAAATTTGAAAATTTCTTCATTTCCGAAGGAAGCCGTTTTCTTATTGAAACGTACGGAATGTGAGAAAGTATGGACGGTTTTTAAACCAGAAACACGCTATGAAATCTTTTCGGCAACATGCTATTCTTCGTGGCGATGAAGTGTTCCGAGCATCTGAATATCATTGTATGACTGCCACAGAAGTCGCTGAGAAGTTCAGACAAGGGGCTATTACTTTTGAAGCAAGACGTTTTTTTTCCTCTTGGTACAACACATTATGAAGGCTTTCTCACAAATCCAACTGAGTACTAGTATCCCTATTTTCAGGTCATCGGATTACATTTATGTTTTAGTGGAAAAGCAGGATGTACTACTTGTTAGTTGTAAGAAACAAATTTAGCGCAGCAAGCGTAGATTGTTGATTGGTTCTAATGCATGAGCAAAGGTAATTTGTAACTGACTGATGTTAATTGTTCAACTTGTTGATTGTTGAATAGTTTGAGTAGAAAATCAACGACATCAATGAAAAGTTTCAAATATTGGGGAAAGAGAATTACACTGTTTTAAGAAGTGCCTTATACATTGATAAATTCAAATCTATCAACCTCCTGATGTACACGATTGTTTGAAGGCCTTTCTCGCTGGATAAAAGTTTTCTTTCAGACCTTTGGTGATTTTGCGAAAGCTTGAATCTCTGCGATTTCAATGAGAGGTCTCAACAAACGACTTTTTGTTACGTTATAGCAGCGAAAAAAATTATATTTCACACTCAATTTGCTTCATTTGCTTGGCTGAAGCTTCGGCATGGCTCTTCACCAAAGTTTTACTAGTCGTTAGATAGCCAAAATCTTGAAAATCTAGAGATGTGATTGGTTTTCTTGGAAGATTATCATAGATCTCTGTAAGAGCAAAAAGAAGGTCACATTTCAGCCTAAAATGTGACCCCGCCGCTTGGACGTCATGGGTGCCTTCTTGATAATTATGGATAAATTTAATGCATCAGAGGTGATCTTATCGTTCATAAAAATTACGGACTATTACGAATAATTTTTATAAAGGTTCTCCGATTAAAACAACGGCTACTTTCTTGAAGTCCTTTATTTTTCAGCGGTAATGCCACATCCTTGTAGAAAAAATCAAACTTCCAGCCCCTAGTTGCATTTGCATCGCCTCCCTTGCAGGAACGTGCTTGAAAACACTTGAAAGCACATCTTATGCAATGGAACACTCCTGACAAAGATTTATGTGGAGATAATTGTAGTATGTAACTGGAGTAAGTGTAGGAAGAGCACGCGGAGATGAATAAGTACTTTTCCCCTATCTGTACCCATATTCCAAAAGAGGTTTTTTTATTCTTTTTTGACATTCAGGTAATCATTCGATAGCCCAAATTTCGAGAATTCGAAAGGTTACTTCACTCTTCAAATACTTTCTACGTTTTGCTGTAATTGTAAAAAATAAGGCTTTACTTCACCCTCAAGCAGCCTTCGCTCGACACAGCTTTTCACTCAGACATTCGATAACCATTCGATACCAAAAATTCAAACTATTTTAATGATATGCTTGATTTTCAAAAAAGACTTTTTATTGCGTTGTTACAGGTGTGTGCAGAGGTGAAAGCGCGAGGAATTCCTAAACTAGGCACGAAAAGCAGCCATCTCTAATGCCTACAGTGCGTTGGTAGCTCCTCGCATGGATTCAGAGGAAAAATGACCCTCAAGGATGAGTAGCGAATACAAAATTCCCTTCATTCCGCCCTTATTTTTAGTGAAATAAGCACAGCTATCAATTTAGAGAAGGCGTTTTAGAAAAGCGGTATTAGTTATTAAAACACGATCGATCAAACAATCTAGGATGCCAGCTAGTCCGTAAACGCTCTATATTTGCACCAGGTGCAGGAATGGCGACTGTATGAGCTACGGTTCGGTGTACTAAACTCTTGACGAGATGTGTGGACGGATACATTGACTCAGTAGGTAGACCACTCCGTGTCAGTATAAAGAAGCACCCAGGGCAAACACAATGCCAAATAAGGCACTTTATAGCAAACCTCCCAACGGAGCTTTGCTATCCTTTCCGGAATCACATGATAATTTAGGCAACGCAGATGGTCCATGACCTCAGAGAGCAAATGGTATTGCAGAGGTTCGAGGACCTTAGACAGAAAATGGTCTAGTGCCGAGGGCGGCAACCAACTGCCACCAACCGCAACAGTCAGTTTGATCCAAAAAAAAGAATGATTTAAGCTCAAAAAGGGGTTGGTAAGCCCAGGGTCATACACCGGTGTTTCGGAGGTTCGTCCTCCTCATCAGTGACCCCGCCCCACATTCAGCCCTGCATGAAGCAAGGAGGGTGGCGTATGTGGTGATGGCACAGTGTGATTAAGCTCAAAAAAGGGGTGGTAAGCCAGGGTCATACACGGTGTTTCGGAGGTCGCTCCCATCAGTGACCCCGCCCCACATTCAGCCCTGCTTGAAGCAGGAGGGTGGCGTATGTGGTGATGGCACAGTGTACTATGACACTGTACCATCACCACCTCTCAGTCGATAGATTTTGCTGTTAGATCAAAACTATATCAAAAGATCGACTGTTTTTGAAACCCCCAAAAAACATTCAATATAATTCCAAAAAAAAGAATGATTTAAGCTCAAAAAAGGGTTTGGTACGCCAGGGTCATACACCGGTGTTTCAAAAACAGTCGATCTTTTGATATAGTTTTGATCTAACAGCAAAAATCTATCGACTGAGAGGTGGTGATGGTACAGTGTCATAGTACACTGTGCCATCACCACATACGCCACCCTCCTTGCTTCAATGCAGGGCTGAATGTGGGGCGGGGGTCACTGATGAGGAGGACGAACCTCCGAAACACCGGTGTATGACCCTGGGCTTACCAACCCCTTTTTTGAGCTTAAATCATTCTTTTTTTGGAATTATATTGAATGTTTTTTGGGGGTTTCAAAAACAGTCGATCTTTTGATATAGTCAGTTTGATCCGCCGGGACATCATCCGAACGGTCGCCTGACATCACCCGGACCACCCCACCTTAAATTGTTATCGATCAGTCCATTGCTCTCTTCACACAGTCTCGTTATCGTGTATTGCTATCGTAAGGTTACGTTCATACAACTGTCAGATCAGCTCAATAGAACAGTGAGCGATACATATCACTTGCGCAGCAAACTCAGTTAGGCTAGGCTCGGTCTACCACCGCGGTCAAGGGATTCTCGCCCATATATAATTAGTAGTGACCTCACTGCTGCATCAGTATACTCATCCACTGGATCTCGCCGCCGGTGCTTCTACTTGGGGGCGAACATAGCAACCCCAAACGGGCTTTTAATCATGCTCCGTCAATAACAACATTCATAGTATTGTCAAAACGACGATACTTCTCATCCACTCATATACTCACATAACGAACATCTTAATCATGTATATTGTTATTACTAGTACGATGATTTATGTACAATATAGATTGTTTGGTGCTACCAAGCTGTTTGGCACCACACAAAGTTTGGTTCCACCCCGTTGTTTGGTATAATCCATATAAAGGTTTGAAACTTTGTGTTCTTGTCCGTCACAAGACTCAAGTTGGCAGAACACCAATCGAACGCAGTCTTAAGTTCAGCCCGGCGAACACGGAAGTGCCACTCGCCACTTCAAGGGAAAAGCCGCCACAACTCGGAAGTCCAACGCGTCACAGCACAAAGGTCAGTGGGCCGCTAAGGACAATCCAACCACACTCAGACATTGATTGGATCGTATCGACAGTCCAGGGATCAAACAATAAAACCACTGAATCTACACCACACAATACAAAAGTACTGAGCCTCCACAGATAATTTAGTGCACCGGCTACAAATCTTTGCTAAACACTTCTTTAGGCACGCACAGGGTACAAATGCGTAAAGGTTTAGATTTTGGAGCAAAAGTCACTCCTCAAGAATCGAAAAGACTTGCGCGGGGAATTTCTGAAGTTTTCATTGGAATAATGCCAGAAATGCAAAGATAACTTGTTAGGATTGCCTTGTGATCACGCATGACCACGCGCCACACCTGAGGCTACAATGAAGACTTGAAACAACAAAGCGGTGAGTGTTTTAGAAAAGAAGCTGTTGAGCGAATCGTAAATTGTTCATGAAATTTTTTTTGTTGACCCTATGGAAGTATTTGACTGATTAGATGGGGGATCAGTCAAACCTTTCCAGGCTTTGAAAAGGCCGAAACCGGCGTAACGTCAGCGATTTTTACTCCACTGTTTTCTATTGTAATCTACTGTCACACTGACTTCGCATCTGCTTATCAAAAAAAGCTCCAATTTGTTCGGTCAATGTCGAGATTTAAGATAGTAGGTTTTAGGAATTGTCTTAATGCATTTAACCGTCCAGTAAAACGAATTTCCCAATGAATTCAATCACATTCGGCAAAAATAAGTTGACGACGTGGATACATTTTTTTATATTTTCCTGGTATAATTCACCTCCGACTATTGCACTGAACATTCAGGGTCTCATGTCTTATTTGCTTTGTAAATTTCAAGTTCAAGCTCTCTGTGGGTGCCTTTGACGTTTTAAAATCGTTAAGTGTACCGTGAGATGTATTTTTTGGTACTTTTCTGTTTGGTAGAATAGGATGAAAAATCGATCACTTTCGATGGACGAGAACTTTTCATAAGAGAATGTTAGTAGTCATTCGAAAGCTTAAGTCTTCTGCTAGCGTGGTACTTGGCCATTTTTTGAAAAAGTCTTCTTATATGCCTACAGCAAAAGAGACATTTTGGTGTTTTACATGCACATAATTCTCTCAGTGCGGAGGTTTCTTTTCAGATTATTAGTAATCATTCGATAGTGCAAAATTTCACGTCCCAGCGCTGTGCTTCTTTTCTGTAGAAACCGTTTATCTGCTCTGTAGAAATAGTTTAACAAGACTGATGCTCATGCGTGAGCATGTGTTTGTTTGTTCGTTTATGGGGTGGCGCAGGGCCTAAGGTTGAGGGCGCGGCTCAACACAGCTACCGATCCACGGCTCCTCGGCAGGTCACATGTGAAGTGCGAACTTTGTCACTCAAGTAGGAATTCTTTTTTCGTGTAGAAAGAAACTCTAGATTGGAGGTACGATTCTGAAACTACAAGACTTCCTCTACAGGTTCATGTGCTTTTCGTGCTTCTAGCGAAGTAATATTAAGATTTTGCGGCCGACGTAGAACAAAGTTTTATTTCGAATTTTGACGCGCTACAAGAAGGTGTTTCGAAAAAGGCCACGTACCGGGCTAGCCAGAAATTTCGGTTCGAAAGATTACTGACATTCTAATGAAGAATTTCCTGAGCGAAAGCCATCGTTTTTCAACCTAAGCTACCAAGCGCAGAAGAACCTTTTCTTCTAATATTGAGATTTAAGGTCATTCTGCACAAATAAATTTGTCGAGCTATACTTTTAAAGATTGTCTTTCGTGAGCATTGATGTACAATGAATAACATGCCTCTTTTTCAAAACTTCACAAAAAAGTCGAATCAAGCAACATGTACAGAGTGAATGTGCACATCTCCGCTGATTTCGATTGACGACACGACCACCCGGACTGACGTTCACGAAACTCGTACAAGAATTGTCCATCTAAGTACACTTGCATTGAAAAAAAAAGAGCGGTTGTTTCTGATAGAAGGGAACACATGAATAACCGATGTGATTCGCTGGAGAAAAACTTTCCATAGAAGTGTTATCAGACCTCTCAAAAGCTGAGATTGAGGCTACAGCTTCACGTCGCCGGTTTTTCAAAACACCCCTTTATAACGTTGTAGTCTCCAGATCAAAAATTAAGTTTCACATTCGCCTTTCGCCTTGATTTTGATTACGCGTATAATTCGCTGGAAGCTGAAAATTACATCAGTGTTGAGAGGACTTTCCGTAGTGTCTTAGTCAGTCGTTTCATCTGTAGTTTTTCAAAATAGAGAAAATTTTCAGTTGAATAACAATATATCAACCGTCCCGCTACTGCCATGCTCACTGCCCCACTGCCCCGGCGCGTTCCTCGCGTTGCCAATGTCCGTTGTAGCAGGAGTTGAACACTAATATCTCGTCCTGCAACAGTTTATCATCCTTATCATAACTACTGCAGTAGATCAGTCCAAAGAAAAAATAGTTATTGGTATCCTTTTTGTTTTCGTACTGGCCATTCCTTATCAAAAAGCCTCATATGTTGATTGGTGCCAGATTTGAACGCTCCAATAAAAACGCCGATTTTGATAAACGGTAAAACCCTTCGGGTAAATCGAAGAAACTATCATTATTTCGTCCTATTAGCGGTGCTTACTTCCTATTGGATATTTGTTATTGAATGAAACACTATGAATATCATTTCAAGGAGTGACTAATAACAAGCATCCCATAAATTTAGTATCACTTTTGGTGAGATAGTATTTCTCTTTATTAAAGAAAGTAAAGAGGAAAACTTTGCTTAGGTGATTTTCAAATGCGATCATCATCATGAACGTGGGGTGGAACTTTTGCTTTTTTTTTAAGAAAAGTTTTGTTCACCTACAGCAGCTGCAGAGGTGCTCTGGCCAAATGGCTAGTGATGATTGACGTGGAATCGATTCCACAGCCTCCCCAACACTCCCCGACGATTAAGAACGAGCGCCCTACGGAATATCCCATCTTGGTTGACCTCGAGATCGCAAGGAGACGTGCTCGAGCAATACTCTCCAACGTCCGTAAAGAAGATGAAATCTCAAGCAAGTAAGGAGGCGAATATAATGATGAAAGTACGGAAACTCGCAAGGTAGGAGAAAACGTCAAATACGGGTCAAATAAAGTGATAAAGTGTACAGCTGCAACAGAGCTATTCGCTATCTCTCGCTCTGAGTTGTTGACTCCAAAAACTTTCCTCCATCTAGCTAATTTGTGACATTCACTAAATAATAAAATGAGAAGGTGGAATAGGAATGCTTACCTTGAGTCGAGGATTAAAATGGACGACAATGTCAGATCGGCTTCTTAGATTGATCTAAAAAGTTATTCCAGTTGATCATACCTTCGAAAAAGTAATCATGTGTATTATAAATTACGTGAGGCAGACGTAGTAGCATGATTGACAGCGCGCACTTCTTTCAGCTCAAACATTCCATCTGACGTTCTCCACTCACCTTTGTGATAATTAACTTTCAAATATTGAATACCACAGGATGAATGCAGAAAATCAGTAGAGATTTCAGTTTATTATAAGCGATCGAGATGAAGGTTAACAAGCTTGATTACTCCCCAAAGTAGTTATTAAAACGATATAGAACCCTTTTATATATGCTCCACATGGCCCATCTCATCTTTGTTTATAGCATCTCAACACTTACGAAATTATACCTAGTTTCGTCTAATGGTCGCGTGGAAAAATTCACACCTTTTCGTACAAGCAATACGCATTGGAAGATTTATTCAAAAGTGTCTCATAAAGTGAAGAGAAATGAACTCAGTAAACTCGTTTTGACAAATAAGCAGAGGAAGAACTGTTGAACTTAATCCAGTCATTTGTCCAGTTTATGCACGCATTCGCGTCGATTCATAATGATTGCTCAGCAAAAATTAATCCTTAAGAGATGGTGATTGATCGATCGCACAGCACAACTACCAAGAGGCGCGCGATTTTCGCTATCCAGTTGGGCCTTTTCGTCTATTTGAAATGTAAAACCTTAGGCTTTTGTGTTACCTTGATACTCCATGACTTTTTTCACATGATCATTTATATGTTTTCTGTGGACATGTAACCTTCTTGTGCAATGAGATAACTTATATAACTTCATGTGCGAAACGTAATCTTCTTTTCGCCCTTACAGCAATCTGTGATAACCTTTCCAAAAGCCGATTACAGCATTGAAATTTTCGAGAGGTGGGCTATCGAATGGCTAGTAAGAGTTTGGTGAAGAGCTATATGCAAGCTTCAGCAAAGTATGCGCTTTTCTGCTGGACACATTTCTGCCAACTCTCACGTAACAAATCAATGCTGCTTCAGTAGAACTCGTCATCTTTGGAATCAGAAAAAGTTGTCAATCCTCGACGCAAATGACTTTTGTCTCTGGGCTTCTTCCTGCTCAGGTAGTTCCAGCGTTCGGAAAAGGTGATAGTCAGACGGCGACGAGTCAAGACTACGACAAATGCAAAAGATCGACTGTTTTTTAAACCCCCAAAAAACATTCAATATAATTCCAAAAAAGAATGATTTGAGCTCAAAAAGGGGTTGGTACGCCAGGGTCATACACCGGTGTTTCGGAGGTTCGTCCTCCTCATCAGTGACCCCCGCCCCACATTCAGCCCTGCATTGAAGCAAGGAGGGAGGCGTATGTGGTGATGGCACAGTGTACTATGACACTGTACCATCACCACCTCTCAGTCGATAGATTTTTGCTGTTAGATCAAAACTAATTCAAAAGATCGACTGTTTTTGAAACCCCCAAAAAACATCCAATATAATTCCAATAAAGAATGATTTAAGCTCAAAAAGGGTTGGTACGCCAGGGTCATACACCGGTGTTTCAAAAACAGTCGATCTTTTGAATTAGTTTTGATCTAACAGCAAAAATCTATCGACTGAGAGGTGGTGATGGTACAGTGTGATAGTACATTGTGCCATCACCACATACGCCTCTCTCCTTGCTTCAATGCAGGGCTGAATGTGGGGCGGGGGTCACTGATGAGGAGGACGAACCTCCGAAACACCGGTGTATGACCCTGGCGAACCAACCCCTTTTTGAGCTTAAATCATTCTTTTTTGGAACTACGACAAATGATCCAGCAACTCCCAGCTTAGTTCAGGCAACTTTCTCTTTATCAGTTCGACGACATAAAGCCTTGCGCTGTCTCGAAGCAGATTGAGATTGCGGCGACGTCGACGTGACAGAGCCCGGTTGTAAAGGGGAAGCTAATTAAACTGAGTTGCGAGTTGCCGGATCATCAACCGTCCAGTTCTGATTTGTCGCCGTCTGACTCTTACCTCTTGCGCTCACTGGAGCACTTGCTGACCAAGAAGAAATGCCGAGACATCGATTATTTGCTTCGAGGACTAATACTTTTTTCAAATCCAATGGCGACGGCCTCTATGTGCGCGGTATTGATTTGTTGCCTTACAGATACAGAAACCTGTTGAGGCTGATGGCGTATATCTTGAATGATGTCGTTGAGCAGTTTTAATTACGTCTGTTGATAGATCTGATGTCTACTGCGCCAGTGCCGAAACTTATGAGAAGACCTAATAATACGCTGGGCAGCAATGCCAAAATGTTAGCTTTCCCAATAAACGAGTTCGTACGTGATCACTTCGTGACAAGATAAATATCAAGATAGCCCGTGTGACGACAAAATCGAAGTAATCAATCAAACAATCGGTACTCAACGTACACCCTACATATCCACCACTCAGACCGCCGTAATTAGTGGTGCATTGACCGGATATAATCCCTTTGTCAAAGGATTGTCCCCACCTTGCATCTCATCTAGTTTCTTACATTATTATTTATATTATGCCTAGTTTTGTGTGTCGAACGCTTGAGGTGGTACACAGCTATTTGTCAGTGCCCTCCGCACAGGAAAGTCCGTCGAAAATGTTTATTGGTTACATGATAAAAACTGATGACAAAGTCTCGTCTACGTACAGCGAGTAAAGGTTGTTGATGATGCACGAGTGGCCGTTGGATTCAAATGCAACGGTGGCAAGTGAACGCATCAATCTCGCCTGAGGCGAAGACACAATTGACAAAAGTTAATTTGCTCACTTGTTAACGACATCTTGAAATAAGCAGATAAGTTAAACACCAATCAACGCGGGAGAAGATGGGCTCTCAAATGAACTTAAAAACACAAAAAATGGCCGATACCCAAAAAAGTAACAAGCATTTTCTCAAACTTTTTCCTCAACCTATTAACGATTTTGAAGCCAACTCTTGGCAATATAAAATTCTTCAGCTTACTTCTCACAACCAAAATTGCGGTTATAAATGTGAAATACTAGATACCCTTATTACTTCTTTGCACATAGGACTTAGTCATGCACAAAACCATCTAATCGTGTAGTGTAGAGGATATCATTAATTACAGAGTACAAAGAGACTTCTGATAATGTTTTCAGTAGTTCAGCATAAAAAATACTGCATTCACAAATGAATCCATTCAATTTAAGGAATAATTACGTCTATTAGATCAACAGTTATAACAGTTAGCAAAAAAGTTCCTAACAAATCCTTGAAATTGCCTGCTTTGGCCTCCATGCATTTATGAAGTCGCTTGCGAAAATTTCCAACGATGCTGGCGAACGTTAACACCGTAAATTCGTCCGAAGCGCTGTCGAAATCGAACCATTCCACAATTTCTAGAACCGACGTCAACTTCTCAAGAAGTGTCAGTATAAACCAGTGGCAAAAAACTATAAGCCGCAGTTATTTTGTGGTCTCTGTGGCAGTGAACCGCCATCTCACCGACTGGAAAGACGCCATTGATCTTCATTAACAAAAACATCAAAATTAACGGTACCACCATCAAACACGGAACTTTCAAGAGACGTACTGGAGCATTGGAGTATTCAACATTTAGGCGCCGACGGATTTTCGATTTAGCAGGGCAGGGCTCCTGTGCGTTCAACTCGCTCAAGATTGCCATCTATGAAGAGCTGTTTACAAGCTTTTGGGGGACAACGATATTTGGCCGTCAAACTCGCCGGTTCTCAACCCAATGGATTACTGCTTGTGGTCCATACTGAAGAAGAAGTTTCGGCCACTCGCTGCACTAGCGTAGACGCGTTCAAAACGCTGGCACGCGCTTGAGACGAAATTACGGTGCAAACGTGTGCGAGTGTCGTTGAAAAATTTTGTAAGCGACTTCGTAAACGTATAAAGGCCAGAGGAGGAGATGTTGCGAATTTATTACAAACTTTTCCGCTTAATGTTATAATTTTCGATCTAATAAACGTAATTCTTTCTTCAAGTAAATGAATTCGTTTGTTTATACAGTATTTTTTCACCTATATCACATGTCGTCTCCTTGACCATCGAGTGAGTGGAGTGCGCACCAGCAACACTTCCTTTCTTACTATCGCGTGTAGAAGCAACCCAATGAGTCCTCCTCGCTCTAGGGATTCGTTGAGCATCATATTTTTCTTTTGCGCTTTTCGTGAAAAAATAGGACCATCGGGTCGGTCGTCTTCTTCTAGAGCGCTTGATATCCCGAGGAATCCAGTCGGTAACGGCTCTCATCCATCCGCTGTCCTTGAGGCGTATCACATGTCACGCACCTTATTTTTGATAGCCTGATGTGCAGAATAGCGTCTTCGATTCCGATCGCTGACGTAGAATTTTTTCTCATTTGCTTGATAAGGGATGGTATCCTAGTATCGACCTTTCGACTGCGTGTTCAATAACACAAGTGATCCTTCATCCTGCTTACGCAGCGACCAGGTTTCCGCCGCATGCGTTAGTGCAGGGATAATTGTCGAATTGGGAAGGTGGGCACGGAGTCGGTGTTTTTTGTCCTCTTCACTACATCCTCGATGCTCTTGAACGTTCCCTAAGCCGCTCTTTCCCTCCTACTCAACTCTGGAACTAGGTCGTTCATCATGTTGATTCACGACCTAGATAGACGTAACTGCAGCACTCGCAAATGTTCGTTTTGTTGAGCGTGAATGGGGCACTCGAACTGATCCGTTTCTCATGAACATCGTTTTCGTTAGACTTAGTTAAAGGCCAATCTTTCCACAGACGTTGTCGAAATCGGTTAGTATTCGTTCCGCTTGACTGATATTTGGTGTTGTGAGGACGACATTATCAGCAAAGCGGAGATGGTTTTAATTGTCAATCGTCAATTTCACTCCCATGTCGTCCCATTCTAATATTCTCATGACGTTTTGTAAGGTGGCAGTGAATAGTTTTGGCGAAATTGTAACGCCTTGTCGAACCCCTCTTCTTACTTCGATGGTAATATCGTTATGAAGTGGCGATATTTTGGATGTGAAATCTTTATGCCTGGTGATCATTATTTGAGCCACGCATGTCAGTGGTCTGTCAATGAGGGCTGACTTATAGAGCCCGATACACGTGTTTTCGATCTTGCGATCTCGTCAGTCGGGCAGTTACCCTTTCTCGTCTTTTGCTAATCTCTGTGAGTGCTCAGTCCCTTGAGATTGAAATTTGAGCTGTGGTCTTAAGAAAACACTCGAAACAAAAGATATGATATATTGAATATACTAGCCACTAGCATTCGAGTGTACAATACTCTGTGTTTGGTGAGTTTTTAACTGGACATAGAGTGTAAATCGTACGTCGTCGCTAACTCTTATTGTGGGGACTGGAGCACCCACAGAGATTAGCAAAATACGAGAAAGGGTAACTGCCCGACTGACGAGATCGCAAGATCGAAACACGTGTATCGGGCTCTATAAGTCAGCCCTCATTGACAGACCACTGACATGCGTGGCTCAAATAATGATTACCAGGCATATTGAAATTTGAGCTGTGGACTTAAGAAAACATTCGAAACAAAAGATATGAAATCTTTATATAGCTCACGAAGGATTATTATGTACCGAGAAGGAACGCCCTGGTTATCCAGGCTCTCTATAACCGTCTTTGCTTCCACTAAACCAAAAGGTTTCTTCAGTTCCATCAAAGCGAAACAGAGCGTAGTTCGTACTCACTTGAAACTTCAATGAGCCTTGTGATCGTGTGGGCGTGGTCCACGATACTGAATCCTCTTTGGAACCCTTCTTGTTCGCATGGCTGTCCTCGTCCAGTGTTTTCAATCTTGTTTAGGATGACTCGAGTGAATACAGCGGACAGCAGGCAGATTGGGCGATATTCGTCTGTGTCATGAAGTTTTCTTTTTGAACAACAATACAGTCTTGGTGGTTTTCCATTAATTGGGGACCTTATATTAAGACAGGTAGCAAGTGAAGAGCCGAGCCAGGGTGTTGATGAGAACTGGCGGCAGGTTCTTCAGGTGTTTTGGTCCAATCCTCTCTAGAGCGGGTGTTCTTCTGTGCTTCTCCGACGATGTAGCGTGTCGGATTTCGGAAGGAGGGACAGGTGGAACGACATATTCATCCTCTTTCAATTCATATGACGGTAAGAGGACATGGTTAACGAAGAGATCCAAGTAGTATTGATGGATGATTTTTTCCACAGCCCTTCTGGAAGCTGTAAGTGTCCCGTCATGGTGTCCGAGTGCAATCATCTTGGTCTTGTAATTGGCGAAGCTTCAGTGGGCGTTGCAATTGCTCTTCTGAGCTTCTGCAGCTTCTATCATTGTTGTTGCTTCTCTCTTTGAAATCCTCTACTATCGCTTCTCTGCAGCGTTTCTCAAGTCCGGACGTGAGTTTACGTTTCCCTCTAGCTCGTGCAGTTCCACGTTGACTTACCAGCTTGAGAGTTTATGGAGACAGGCGTTTCTTCATGGCTTAAGGACTCTCGCCTTTCATATCGCTAACGTGAAGATGTTCGATGAGCCTATTGTATTCTTCGTCGATGTTACCAACAACGGTATCTTCCGAAGAGCCGACTAATGCCTTGAATACATCCCAATTTATGGTAGTTCTGGGACTCCGTCGTTTGAACTTAGCGGCTTTCTCTCCTTTTCGCCAAAAACGGCACGTTGCGCTGATTAGGCGATGGTGTGATCCCGTATAGAACTCCGGAACAACAACGACATCGGTCAGGCAGGACCTTTGATTTATTAAGGTGTGGTCCATTTCGTTATGGTACTCTCCACTGGTAGGCTCCCACGTCCAACGCTGAGAGTGAGATTCTTATAACTTCAAGTTACCATGGATGCTTTTGCTCGTCATGATAAACTCAGATAGCCTCTTTTGCTGTTCGTTCCATTCTAGTCCGTGGGGCCCCAATGTGACGTTCTCCAGGCGTTCTTCTGGGTCCGATTCTTGCGTAAGTACGACGATTACCCTGAAAAATGTATCGCTTCCACTTCGTCTTCGACATAGCTTGATGTTGGTGCGTAAGCAACGAAGATGGTCAAAGCCGGCATAGAACCACATCGTTTCAATCGTAATCTTCCGATACGGGTTGTTAGTTGTTCAAACGAATCGATGTTATAGGTCAAATTCGATTTGACGAGGACGCGAACGCCGTCGACACTTCTGCGATCGCATGTTCCAAGGAACAGTTCTTCTCCGGTGTCATAGACAGCCTGAAAAGGATAGCGCCTTCTCGTCTCAGCCAGGCCAGTGAGATCGTACTTTACTCTTTCTTGCATGGATCAATAGATCTTCTACAGCGGATTCGTGAGCAAGTATTTGTGCATTATAGGTACAAATCTTCATTTTAGCCTGTTTCGATTTTGGCAGCGTTGGCCCAGAAATTTTAGCAGCCTTTCCGTACTCGTCTTACCCCACACTGCCTTACCGGGGGCTCTTTTGGGATCTGGGTCAGGGGAATGGGGAATGTGACCCAATTTTATCGTTGTTTCAAGCGTTTTAATTTTCAACGCATGGCTTAATAGACGTTGAATGTGGGAGCTGGGTGCTCATGAGTAGCTAGCCATTCTACCCGGAAGAGCGGGAGGGCTTATTTGTTGAGGGCGACTCCCAGCCGTATCCCGTATACTTCCCAGCCACCTGATTGCACGCTTTTGACCAATTGCATTCGTAGAAATAGAAGTCTGTCAGATTGGCGCTGGAGAAGCAAGAAGCTCTTCCCCTGAATCCACCTACGCCTCTGAAAAGTACACAGCCACTTTGGTTCGCGTTCAGTACCCCCTGTCCACCAGCGACTCATGCGTCACCTGCCTACACGGCTTACTGGATGAGATCTCTCAATAAAGGAAATCCGTGAACAGTAGAAAAAATTATCAGAACGTTTTTCGCACCCTGTATATATGGGATAAGTAAGACTACACTTTTTTAAACCGCAGAGAGTAAACATTTTATTCATTAGAATAAGGCGAAATACTACGTTCGTCGACGAGCGACGAGTTCAGGAAGATTTACATCCAAAGACCACAAACCAAAAAGAGTAAAAATCACGCTATTTCTTTATCTCAAACATATTTTTTCAATATCAACCGTGTATCAGTTTATTAAGGTAGAAGAACCGATTGCATAAACATTGCCCAAATGAGATTAATCAAATGCTTTAATTGGCTGAACATATAGGACTTACGCAGAACTGTTGTTCTTCTTGATTGTCCTCAGAACAACTCGAAGTCGTTTTGTATAGGTGAAGCCGGTCACAGGAATCTCCACCGGATTGCTCTGAAGGAGTTCATTGAGTACAGTTCAAGAACGTGCGAATAGCAGAAAACATTAGAAGATTTTGTATAAAGTGTTCTGATATGAAAAGCCCATTAACTGTTAAATGAGAAAATTTACACCACATTCGATCGTTGGTACATTGTAGCACACATAAATGATAAATTTTGTGCTCTTGCAGATCGCTCTCATGCTTATTACTCAGTCATGACATCTATCCAAATTACGCTGATTTTTCTCCAAAAAAGTCAATAAATATACCCAATAATGTAGAGTGGTGTGCAAAAATTTCGAATCCCACCTGACACAAAGTTTTCTGCAGATCACTCTACATCATTGCGTATATTGTAACATCATACCACTGCAAGAGGCGGTCAAATAAAATGAATTCTGATTAATCATTATTACCCAATATCTGTCAGCATAAGTGGATTGAATGTCGATAACGACTACCCACGCCAGATCGTTGACAGTTGGGTGTTGACAGATAGCGCATTGTAGCGTAGAAAGAGCGCTGCACAGAACGAGCGTCAGTGGTGCAACGGTTTAGCACGCTTCCCGGAGAGGGTGAAATGTGAGTTCAAATCCCAGCTGACGCAAAGGTTTTTGGACACTACTCTACATCATTTGGTATATTGTAACACCATATCACCGCAGGAGGCGGTAAAATAGAATGAATTCTGAAGTCAAGGAAGTTTTTGCTATCGATTTTATCAATATTAGCCAGTTAATATAATCAAAAACAGTTTGATGTAAATCCGTCGATTGATTTCTGATCTTCCTTTTCATTAGTTCTACAGAACAGTTCGTATATCAATATCGTGATGAAGCAGTGCTTTTGACATACCCCAAGTCAATGGTCCAAGTGAAATAAGAATATACGTAAGTTGTAGTGTAGAATTACTACTGAATTTTTCAGAATTTTCATACCGGATTGAAAACTCTTTGGCGAATTCAACCATAGTTGCTCCGCTGCCGATCATCCTGAATTTTGAACATCCAGTCACATTCAATAATCAGTGGCTTTACTTCTCTCACTATAAATCTGCCAGATAATCTATCAAAAAAGCGCCTTTTAGTTTTTTTCGTTCATCTCCTTTCTTTTTTTTCTCTCTCTCTCTCTCTCTCTCTTTCCTTCAGTCTCTCTCTTCTCATATATTATATATATATATATATATATTTATATATTTATATATTTATATATGTGTGCTTTATATATACACATACTTCTTCAAAATAGAAGTGAAGATTATAGAGGCGCTTTTCTGTTAGACGGTACAGGATCAACTGATCGCTTTCGCTGTACAGAACTTTTCATAAGAGCTCAGATCTTTAGCTAGTGCCGTACGTGGCTATTTTCGAAAAGACGCTTTTCTCAACTCAGTAAGACTCAAATCAAAATTATGTTCTCATCAGCCGCGCAATTAGGCTATTACTTCGTTGAAAGCATGTGAAGCACATGGACGTAAAT